>WTSP01024443.1:0-21758 GCA_025331215.1 Actenoides lindsayi | reverse complement strand
TGTCTGTGAGAACAGGCTGCTACCTTCAGACAGTGCAGTTAGTTAGAAGAACTGAGCTGAAAAGTAAAATCACTGAAGGGAATTAGTTCTGTTCCCACTGAACTGGACGTCCTTGAAGGCAGCTGCAGAATTGCTTTACCATTTTCAAGAGAGGTGTTTTTAATAATGCCTGGCTGAATAACACCACCTCTACACCCTGGCACCTAAAGGCTCAGTGTGGCTGGCCACACAACCAGGCTAACTCGCCAGCAGTCTCTGGGCTGGGAGTTAAACTTTAATATGAACCAGGGGAGAAGAACCCAGGCATGACTCAGCCACCCACATCCGTCCCCTTCCTCTCCCCCCGGCGAGGGCAGTGCAGCAGGACAGAGGAAGGGGACACAGTAGTAAGGACCTACGAGCCAAGGGCTGCCCCAGCGATGGAGTCTGGTGGCCCATGGGGGCAAAGAGTTGCCATTGTCGGCGGTGGTCTGGTAGGAAACTCGATTCGGCTGCTGTGGGATTGCATTTGCTGGGGATCCGGGGCTGTAAAAGCATTGCCTGGATGTGGGTGAATGCTTTTCTTAAAATCATCCCTCCTGTTGTTGGCACTTGCCTCGAATGGTGTGTGCAAATAAAATCTGCCCCCAAGAGTCATTTTCTCAGAGGAAGGGGTTTGAGAGGCGGAGCAATGGTGCCCAGGCACACTAAATAACAGTCCTTGTTTGGGCTGCCAGATCCTCCTGCCCCTTGGCTGTTTCTGGCTTTAACCAAGCCACTAACATGAAAAGCTTGGTAGATGTTAGGCTGAGAGGAAATGTTACCTCTGATCACTTTTGTTAGGGAATGCTACTTGTAGAATGGTCTGACTTTAAAGAAAGGTGTGGAGCATTGCGGCACTGAAATCTCTCTTTAACTTTTTGGCCATTAGCCTCCTGGTCCCTGTGCTGCTGGAAGAGAGTGATGACACAAGAGTCTATAGTTCTGACAGCAATTAAACAAGAAAAAGACAGCCATCCATTTAAATAACAAGCAGGACATATGTGCTGCCTTTGTAAGGTAGCATCTTGCTGTTGCACAGGTCTAGCTTCCCCCACTGTATTCCCAGGGGAATGCTGCAACACCCTGTCTTCTACGGGGGGAGAAATAGTCCAGAGGGGAGCAGAGTGCTTGCCTGTACCAGCTCTTGTTGGCTCTGTCTGAAGGGGTTAGCCCTGCTCCAATTAATCACTAGCCCTGAACTTGGTATGACTTTATATGGAGTTTTGATTGATGACTTTTGTCTTGGAGGCTCTGCGGGCACATCAGGGGTGTCAGAGGACTATCTCTCCAGGATGAAGTCCTCTAAGGTTGTTGATCAAAGAATCTTCCTATATATGCTGAGCTGTATCCTCTGACCACTCCTTTCTCTGAATGCATCTCAGTAATGATCTGTGGTACAGGTACTGGTGAAACACTTCATCTACCATTCCTGATCCTTCTCTTGTAGGTGGGTGCATTAAATGCCTGTTTCTTTGCTAGACGAGGTTTCTATGTTGATGTTTATGAAGCCAGAGAAGGTAAGTCCAGCCTGGTCATTACTGCTTTATTAATATTTCTGTCCCTTTATTGATAACAGTTCCTGAAGAAGTAAGCTATGTGAGGTTACTGAAACTGCAGAGAGAAAATGCAATCTGAAAGTGTGGCACTCTGGGGGTATACTTTTCACTCTTTCCTTTAGCTCCTGTGTGGAGAGGAGA
The DNA here is from genome assembly GCA_025331215.1 of Actenoides lindsayi. Taxonomy (NCBI): domain Eukaryota; kingdom Metazoa; phylum Chordata; class Aves; order Coraciiformes; family Alcedinidae; genus Actenoides; species Actenoides lindsayi. The sequence continues at coordinate 20,040 of WTSP01024443.1, read as the reverse complement.
CACCTTCATCTACAAAGATTATGCCCTTTTTAATGTTTTGGGCTTAAATATTGATGCAAATACCTTTGAAAATAGGTCTCTTCATGAAGAATTGAACTGAGCTGGGTTAGAAGTTGGGAAGCAGCGGCTGTTGTTAGTGCTGCAGCAACTGTTAGGGTTAGAAGCATTGACCTGACTCATAATGACTACTGTTGGTGGCAAGAGGGACAGAAGGAGAGGTGGAGTGTTTGCAGAAAGCCTTCAGCTCCACAAGGCATCGCAACAAAGAAATGATGACTCGGAGCCCGGGTACTGACTGAAAGGGAGAGGAATTGTTTGCCTTCGGTGTCTATCAGATGACAGACAAATAAAACCTGGGCAGAGATGGCAAGCCAAGAGGCAGATGAGAGTGACACTGTGGAAGGTGAAACTCATCTCAAGCATAGAGTGAAGGAAAGGAGAAACCCATTCTGACATGTGGTCTCTGTGGTAGCTCTTTCCACTCAGGCAGATGTCAGGAAGGGTGCTTCTGCTGCCCAGCTTCTGGATGCACCCGTGCTGAGTCCTGCACACAGCTCTGGGTCCCTGCTGCAGGAACCAGAGAGTCGCAGCAGCTGCCTCAAGTGATGCCAGCAGGCTCAGATCAAGGGCAAACAGCTTTTCACCACGGCTTAGCTGCTAAACTCTTTGCTGGATGTTGTATATGCTAGAAGTTTCACAGGTTCAGAAAGCCTCTGGTTGCTCTTACCTGCTTTCTGAGGCAAATGGATTTTACACGTCAGTTTTTGACTCACTGCTTGTGCTAAGATGCAACACTCAAAGCTGTTGGCTGGACAACCTGGGGAGCCTGAGTGAGTCCATCTGAAGGAGGAACAGGCCAGTGCTGAGCTATCTCCATCTGAACAGCAACGGGAGTGACCTGCCCGTGTTCTGAAAAGCAGGAGTCTGTAGGTGTCACCAGAAGTGCCAGGCATTCATCTCCCATCTCTCTTCACTTGGAGGGGAAATGGCTTTTCTGGACAATGTGCCCTGTGGCACTGTGGGGAGCTGCCAAGACCCCGCGTTCCCTGGGCAGCACTTGGCTGTAGCTGCTTTTGCTAGAACGGATGTGTCACAGAGAAAGTAACCCTCAAAGATGTTCAGCTGCCTTCCCAACAGCTGAATGTACCTTCTGATAACTGCCCTCTCTGCATGCAGGGTGGGGACAGTGACTCCCCACTGCCTCGCCTGCTGCTACTGCAGGGGCTTGGGGAGAGGCTGCCCAGACCAGACTGGGGTATCTATGTGGTGTCCATCAGGCTTTTAAGGGACTGGAACAGCTCTCTTATGAGGAAAGGCTGAGAGCCTTGGGACTGTTTCACCTGGGAAAGAGAAGACTGAGAGGGGATCAACTTAATGTTTACAAATATCTGCAGGGTGGGTGTCAAGTAGAAGGGGCCAGGCTCTTTTCAGTGGTGCCCTGGGATAGGATGAGAGATAATGGTATCAAGGTGAAACAAAGGAAGTTCCACCTCAACATGAGGAAAAAACTTCCTCACTGTGAGAGTGACAGAGCTTGGGACAGGCTGCCCAGAGAGCTTGTGGAGTCTCCTTCTCTAGAGACTTTCAAGGCCAGCCTGGCTCTGTTCCTGTGTGGCCTGCCTAGGCGTTGGCAGGGGGGTTGGACTCGGTGATCTCCAGAGGTCCCTTCCAACCCCTACCGTTCTATGATTCTATGATTCTACCATCTATGTCTCCATAACCAACTGATCTTTCCAAGCAGATATCCGGGTGGCCAGCTTTAGCCGTGGCAGAAGCATTAACTTAGCCCTGTCCCACAGAGGACGCCAAGCCCTCCGAGCTGTGGGGATGGAAGAGCAGGTACCCTTGGCAGCCTCTGTCCGTAGTGGGGTCTCTCTGGTTAAAAAGCTGTTGACCAGCTGGTGATGGAAAGGCTTTCTTCTGGTCCCCAAGTGTGCAGAGGCCACTGCAAAGGTATCTCTGCTTTCGTCAGGGTGGAGGTAGCCTTGTCCCACTGCATGCCTGTAGCCTGTCTCTCCACTGCTCCATGGCACAGCTGCCTACAGGGATCTCTCTCAGCCTGGAGGTAGCACCAAATCCCAGTCAGCTGGGCTCTGCTCGGGGCAGAGGGTGTTTTCCCAGGAGACAAACACTCAGACAACACCTTCCAGTGTTTACCTTCCTGCTATGCTCTCCTCCCTCCTTGAGGCTGAGGGGATGGTGGACTCTCAAAAGAGCTGGAATACAGCAGGATTGATCAAGGGGTCTAGTTTCCCCACTGACGTGCCCAGATCGGTATCTTCCCACAAAACCTTGAGCTTTGGGCTGACCCCTGCACACCAACCTCTGACCAGCATCCTTGCCTCAGAGCCCAGCACTCCTCTGCAGGGTGATCACTACCATTTAACATCCAGCTGTAGGCAGTGATGGAATCTCCTGGCCCCTGTGTCCCTGCTTGGGAGCCCAGGCTTTGACAGCTCGTATCCCAGCAGCAGGTTGTAATTTGTCTGTCATCCCCTGCCCTGTCTAACACCCTGGGACTTTTCATCCAAAAATAATTTTCCCTTGATTTTTTGTGAGAATGAGCTTGTCATTTTTGTGAGAATGAGCTTGTAGGTAATCTCAGTAAAATACAGTGACGTGACATTGACAGCCCTGGAAAATTTTCCACAGTGTCCTGGATAACCACGTGAAAATGCACAAGCAAGGAGCGTCCCATCTGCTTATAGCGTGGTACACGGGGTGGATGGCTCTTGGTAGCTTACGTCCTCCTCTCAGCAACTCATATTTGGCCAGAAGGCTGGGTTGTGTTCCCTTCCATTTCAGATTGTGTCCAAAGGCATTCCGATGCGAGCAAGGCGGATACACACACCTTCAGGGAAGAAGTACTCTATCCCCTATGGGAAGAAGAACCAGGTACTGGTCTCGTGCTGCCACTCTGGAGATGCTTCGCAGAGCATAGAACCTTTGATGGCACTTGTAGCTCTGTGTGATGAACAGACTGGGGCTCACGCTCTTAGAAGGGATGCTGTGCTGATTGAGTGACCCCCCAGTTTTGGCAGGGCTGGTTGGAGAGGGTGATGGTTCTTGTCTGGCCATGCAGAGCATCCTTCAGCAATGCCTCCTGAACCCCTTGTTTATTTGCCTTGCAGTACATTCTCTCTGTGGACAGAGCAAACTTAAACAGGGAGCTGCTAACAGGTAGGTTGCCAGGGCTGTCTGCAAACACTTTTACACCCTTTCACCAAGGATTTAGCATTTGCCACATGAAGAGGAGACTTTGAACCCCAGGCTCCCAGAAAGTGCAATTGTGAAATAGTTGTGTTTTTAAGAGGAATATCTGTGCTGTTTCCCTGCTGCTTGTCTGACAAAAAAAAAAAACAACCAAACCAACCAAACACAAAAGCCCCAAACAAACAGGAATATACAAACAAGTTCCCTCAAGGCCTTTCTGTGCATGCAGCTCTCCCACATTCACTCTTCTGGGAGCTGCCTCTGCCTCCCAGCTACTGGCACTGGCATCTGCTCCCAAAACTTCACCAGCCAAAGCAGGAGATATCTCCTCAACCTTGCCATGGTTCTTGGCATTTTCTGCAACCTCTGATTGTACAGAGACAAATAGAAATGGGAGCACTTGCAAAGTATGTAACTAGGCCAGGCCAAATTTCCCCAAATTTCCCACTGACTACAGGCACCACATTCCATCCTGAAACACAACGTAGTGATGTTGGAAACACATCAATGACTCATGTAATGGTGAGGAAGAAAGAAAGCTTTGCAAGATTCATTGCACTTTTTAGGTAGTTTTCACCAGAGCGAACGCAGTCCTAGTGTACCCTGCCCAACAGCCACCACTCAACACAGCTGCAATGGCAAAAGTCCCTACAAGTTAGGCATCCTTTGGAAATATTTTTGGGTTCAAAGTACAAGCTTCTACATTTAGTTGTCTCTTCACAGCTGCTGAGAAGTACTCCAACACCAAACTGTACTTTGGACACAAGCTCCTGGGGTGCAATGCAGAGTTGGGGACGTTAACCATAAAAAGGTAATCTCTTCTCAAGCCTGTGAGCCAGCTCTGTGTTCAGTTGGTTTCTGCTTAATCATTCATAAAACCTCAAACAATTGAGCAATCTCAGTTTGAAATGAGTGTGTTATTTTGGAGCAAGCAAAACTCAATGTCAGCTTTGGAAAGAAGACATGTCAAAGGCAGGCTGAAAAAAATGTAAGCATCTCAGTAACTCCCCCAGCAAGCTGGTAGTAGGCTAGGCACACGCTTGCTGACCAGTGTGGGGAATAAACCTGACAGTCTCCTTTGTGCTGGCTTTCAGGCACAGATTGCTCGTCAGTGTGGGCAGCTAAGGACCTTGTTTCATAGTGTTAAATTATGGTCACACCCCCCATCCACCTGGGGATGCAGGCTCTACAAAACAGCAGCATTATCCCAGTGGTGCCTGTTGCATTCTTGGGTAGATCTGGCAGAGTTATACTTCTGAAAATCTACAGGATAATTCTTTATTCTAACACTGAGCTTCCCAGTCAGTGCAGTCATTCTTCCCTCACCCTGGAAGATTAATAACGCTAGAGATGACCCTAGCATTTTGCAAAAGGCAGATCATCTATGCCCAGTGGTGCTTAGCTGGCCTAGAGTTACAGCAGGATTGATCCGAGGGACTCTCTTGCTTTCAGATCTGACCAGCAGCCCTTGGAATTTACCTATGATCTTATTGTGGGATGTGATGGAGCCTTCTCAACAGTCAGAAAGCAGTTCATGAGGCAAACGCGCTTCAACTACAGTCATGAGTACATTCCTCATGGCTATATGGAGCTGACCATCCCTCCCAAGGATGGAGATGTAAGTGTGCCTGTCCTGGGGGCTGCTACCACCTCTGCAGGGGGGGACAATCTGCTCCTGTCTCCTGACTGTTCTGCTGCTGCTTCTTTAGAGAAACTAATTTCTTGCCTGGGGCTCAGCCAAGGGATTAAAGCTTTCCTCAGAGAAGGCAGACAGCTCTTCCTCTTCCGTTGGGGGGTCCAGTGTCTTGGTACCTGCCTGAAAAAATCGTAGAGAGCCTGGCCTGGAGCAGTGGTGCTAACTCTAGCTCTGAGAGGTCCTGGGAATATGGGAACACATCTGTGAGGACATCAGCAATTGCAAACCAGCAGGTTTTTACTCATCTTTCCTACCCTTCTCTCGCGCTTGCTCTGCATCTCCCTGAATCATCAGGTACCAGTAAGGTTCCTGTGGTCATTGTGTCTTCTCATGGTACAAAGGATAGGAACTGGTGTATTGGTGTGGAGAGGAGCCACAGGCTGGGGAAGCTAAGTAGAACAGGGCAGGGACACAAGACAATTTTCCTTCTCTTTCAGTTTGCCATGGAACCAAACTACCTCCACATCTGGCCAAGAAACACCTTCATGATGATTGCACTGCCCAACATGGTGATAACCCATGGCCATGATCCCTTGGGGCACAGGATGGAGCTTGTGGTAGCTGTGGTGGCAGGCATGTGGCAGGGGGCTGTGGGGGCCAACAAGGTGCCAGGAGGGACCCCTTGCCTGTGCCAGGAGTCTCACAGCCTGGGGAGGGAGGAGAGCAGGACAGGACCCCCAAAGCTGTTCCTGTAGGTACCTGTGGCACCTCTCTGGCCACACATCCAAGCCCACCTGACCCCTCAAAATGTTATAAACTAGATAGAGGAGTACACGGGCAGTGTGCCAGGCCCATGCTGGCAGATCAAACACTGCCCATTCCTGCCTCCCTGCCCCCAGCATGTACAAGCCCACCATGGGAAACAGGGTGGCCAGGCACTTGTCCCTGCCGTTCAGGCAGCTCACTGCAATTGCCAAGTGACAGGCTGGGCACTGAGCTGCTGTGCCAGGTGCCAGGTGTTCTCTATGGCCCCTGGGTTTCTTTCTGACTTTTCTCCCTGGCTGGCAGGACAAGTCCTTCACCTGTACACTCTTCATGCCTTTTGAGGAATTTGAGAAGCTCACAACTAAGGAGCAAGTGCTGGGGTTTTTCCAGACCTACTTCCCAGATGCCATTCCCCTCATCGGAGAGTAAGTGTTCCCACCTTCCCTTCTCACTCATCAACACAGTGCCACAAAGCTAGGGCATGCATCCCCACCCAGCATGGAGGTCCTAGTGATGGAGACTTCACTGAAGCTGCTGAGCCCAGGAGTTAGGAGTGCTGTTGGAGTGGATTCCCAGGGCATGTAGGTCTGAAGGAAGGGGAAGTAAACATACTGAGTCTGTTCTGAAATTGCACTGGAATAGCAGGCTCAGCAGCGGGATTCAGCCCCATCCCACGGTGGTTTCTGATGGAATCACACTGAAGCACTGCTCTGTCCCTTGGAGGCACAACCCAGGCCCTGCCACTGCGGAAGCAGAGAGCAGATTACCTCCATTGCTTTCGTATTGCTCTTAAAGGTTTTGGACTCAAGGGATGGAGTAACTGTTCATAAGCTGGGAGGTTTTGCCATTAGAGGTGGGTGACCAAAGTAACTCCATTAGCATGAGGTAAGGGTTGCACTCTGAAAGCAGCAGCAGGAAGGTAGTCCTGCAGCAGCGGGATAGCTGAGTTGTGCAAATGTTGAGATTTTAGTTCACAGACTGAGAAAAGCTTGGCCTGGTGAAAAAAGACCAAACAAACCACTGTGCTGACTAAACAAAGTCTAGCACTTATTGATTGAATGGCTAAAACAAATATCATGGCTGTGAGACACAAGAGCAGGCAGTTCCCAGCAGCATGCTTCTCCTTGGGCAGTGGGGACCCTCTTGCTGCTGGGCAAACAGCACAAGGGCAGCAGAATGGAGCTGGAACATTCCAGTCCTGCTGGAACCCGTGGGGGCAGAGGGTACCAGGACCAGCCTTTCCAGCACATGGCCTGATGGCTGTGGCTTCATTCAGCACATCCTCATTTTCCTGCAAAGATGGAAGCTCACCAGCTGGTGGTAGCTCCAGTCCATGCTATGAATGGTTCTGCTTTAGTTAGCTGTTAGGGACCTTTTTTTTTTTTTGGCTGATAGGAAGAGTCTGCTGTGTAAGGCAGTTTCCTTTCCTCTTAAGGAGACTACTTCATATCAACTTAGAAACTTAGATATCCTCCAGTATATCCGATATCCTCTAGTATATCCTTCATACAGTGGCTGCCATCCACCACTGCTCGTGGTAAAAGCACTGAAGCGTCGTTGTGTAGAGCTTAAAACATGCAGACAATATATTTGGTCCATGGTGGGAAGATAATGAAGCAGGTAGTATGGCCTTCACATTTTTCCCAGCACAAATACCATAGTGAACAGGCTTGTTTGTCACACCCCAGCGATGACAGTGCCAGTGGCCCTGGCTTCCTGAGCTTGGATGCGGCATGACTTTCTCTTCTTGTCTCTTGTGGTCCCACAAATGAACTGTCTGTTGTTTTGCCTAAGGCGAGAGCTGAAGCGTGATTACTTTTTGCTGCCAGCCCAGGCCATGATATCCGTGAAATGCTCTGCCTACCACCTTGCTTCCCGCTGTGTGCTGATGGGAGACGCTGCGCACGCCATTGTGCCCTTCTACGGACAGGGCATGAATGCAGTAAGTTCATGGCTGTGTCAGTTGGGCACCAAGCCTTTTCACCTAGAAAAGCCTAGTTTTAGAGTGTAGCTCCACTGAGTTCACGGGCTGGCCTGTCCCACGGTCTGGTGTTCTCTGCATTGCCAGCTGTTGAATTCCCCTCAGGAACCTGGCTGCTCACTAGGACCTGGCTATTCTCCAGGGAGAAGGGATGGTGTGATGGTGCTTCCTTCCCATGGGGCAGTGGGCTGCGTGGGAGGGGGGTTCAGCCCCAGGCTTCTCGGAAAGGCAACCTCTTGGATTTCTCTGTAAGATGCCTAGCAGAGTGGGCTGACAGTAAAGACTCCTGCTCTGAAGCTCTGGTCAGTGGGACCCTGTGCGTATGAAGAGCTGCACTAGCTGAGCATCTGTGATGGCACTTCTAGTGAACGTGTGGTTCCTTCTGTCTATTTACCCTCTAATTTTTCTCCCAGGGCTTTGAAGATTGTCTGGTCTTTGATGAATTAATGGATCAGTTCCACAATGACTTTGGTGAGTGAGGTGGCTGGAGAAGAGAGCAGAGGAGGATCCCTCTGCAGCTGAAGGCAGCTGGATGCCCTGCTGTGGAGTTGCCTGTGAGCTGCTACTCTCTTCTTCCAGGTGCCTGCCTCCCTGAATTCTCCAGGCTGAGGGTGCCAGACGACCATGCGATCTCGGACTTAGCCATGTACAACTATATAGAGGTAGGCAAGTCACACACAGACTTGTGGTGCTGTGGGCCATGCACACAGTGACAGGCTGCTGGGGCGGGCAGGGATTCTGGCAAGACTCTGGCCAGGCTCTCATCCTGGCAGACATTAGCTTAAGAGCTCCTTGGGAATGCCACTGGGACTGGGGAGGATCTGCTCCTTGCAGTGACCCCTAGGACAGGCAACAAGAGAGCTAGCAAAACTCAGGGAAGCTCTGCCAAGGTGCCCTTCAAAGGGGTGATGGTTGCTCTATCACAGATGCGTGAGCATGTGAATTCAACATGGTTTATTTTCCGGAAGCACATAGACAACTTCCTCCACACCCTCATGCCTTCTACCATCGTCCCGCTGTACACCATGGTAAGGCCAGCACCCCAATCCCCACTGCCTGAGCTGCCACAGGCTTCTCCTGGCTGGCTTTGAGGCCATGATATACTCCTGCAACACTCCTAGGTGACCTTCACCAGAATTCGGTACCATGAGGCTCTTCTGCGCTGGAAGTGGCAGGAAAAGGTTGGTTGGTTGGTAGTGGTGCCCATCCTCCCTGTTCTATAAGCCTTGTGAGATCCACATCCTGCCTGCCAGCACCGCTCAGCTGCAGGGGGTGGGATATTGCCAGGTGCTTGCAGATGTGAAGACTTTGCTTGGTGCTGCTGGGTAGGAACAAACCTCTGATGACACCAGGGTTTCTCTTTGTACTTGCAGATAATCAGCCGAGGGCTTTTTGTCACGGGGGCAGCAGGACTGGCTGGCATCTACCTGCTCATAAAGCGGCTGGCACGGGACTTGGACTTCTGCATGGAAAACTCGTGGGGCTGGTCCCATTATCTGAAGAATATTGGAAGCTTTCCCTTTGGCGCACAAATGGCTTAAATGTGAGGGGAGCTCGTGGTTGTAATAAAGGTGAAGGCACGGGCTGTTGGCTCAGCCACATTATGTTGTTTCTCTTGGGATGTGGTCTGGCAGCTCCTGCAGCTCCTCTGCCTCCTGTTCCCTTGGGAGTTGATGGTGGTCCCTCTCCCTGTGTGAGAGGAGCTCATCAGGGCACAGACTTTGAGGAGCTCAGGCATATCTTCTTCAGCAGCCTTGTCTCAAGCAATGTGATGTGTCGTGGTGTGGGGTTTTTGTGCAGTAATGGGGGGAACATGTGCCCTCCCAGACAGCAGGACAGCTACTTGAACCTGCTGACTTGTGCTCTTACCAAAATCAAGTCAACATCTTGACTTGAAGATCAGTTGGCTTCCTTCCCACATCAAGTCAAAGAAAATATGGTTCAGTTACTCTTGGTGGAAATGAAACAGTTACAAGAAAGGATGTTCTTGAAGCCAGAAGAAAGGGCCATTGCACACCTGGCTGAGAAGTCCTTCTGACTTCTGAAAGCAAGACTTCACAGAGAGACCACCAGGCCTTTGGACTAAAGCAAGGCCAGGGGCCTGAAGGACCCTCCTAGCTCACTGGTTTCCCTCTGGGTTTTTGACTGTGCCCTAGCGTATACTTCTGTCTAAAGAAATTACTGGTCATATTTGTTTTTGAGAAAGTCTGGATCCCTCATTGATTTTCTTTAATTGTCCTCTGAAGCTTCTATATGGTTGTACTTGTACGGCACACACTACACCAGCAGTGAGACCTGCAGCTGGTGACCAGGCAGATAGTCTCTTCATCTGGTCTGCAATAGCTTCTACCTGGGTCCCTGGCAATGGGCATTACAGCCAGGACTCAGAGCCCTGGTGGGTGCCTCTGGTGTCTGTGCAGTCAGGCACAAGGCACATGGGACCCACACTGAGTTAGGGATCCTTGAGCCAAAAAGAGCTGCAGGCTGCAATAGTACTGCAGGAAGTATCAGACACACTTTCTTCCTTCTTACCTTTCACCAGACTCACAGGCACTGTTGCAGACCAGCAAAATGGCACAAATCAATCCCTGCTCTGAGGCAGTACAGCCACTCTTGTTTAAGATGGTTTATGTATAGCTGTCAGCAGATGGGCAGGGACACAAACTGGTTTGCATCATTTCATGAGTCATTTTGGGCTTGTAGGGGAGCACCTTTCAGCATGTAGATGTCAAATTAGCATAAAAGACAGTTAGTTTCTTCCTGTGGCCGACCTCTTTCCATCTTTCCTGGGCACTCTGTCTCTGGGAGATGCTGGCAGCAGTGACAGGACCTTACTGTAGTTTCTCTGATGAACACTTCAGCTGCTGTTCTTGCACCTCATTCGTAGCAGGACAGACGTAACTACTTTATATATAGTAATTTTTATTAACATTAAACTTCTTCATAGAGCAAATGAAGATGTGACACAATACAGATATATGCAAACTATTCCCAAACTTAAATCAAATATGGAATTGTATCATTATTTCACAGGAACGACCCCACAACAAAAAAGCAATTATCTTCTGGTCACGGTTTGGGAAAGTGTTGAGCTGGAGATGCTCCCCGTGCTGTTGAGTCTTTTGCATGCCTGGCCCTCAGCATGTCTGATGTGCTTGCAGAGAAGGGAAGAGTTCTAGCCCTGGGGATGCTGGAAGAAACTGTGTTTGAGTTGAGCTGCAGGCAATCTTTCATGTGCTTGATGCTGATATCTCATAGCTGAAACAGTTACTCCTTTGCCTCCTTCTCACACAGAGGGCTCAAAGTCTGGCAGAGGCAAGCCAAGCTTGCTTGAGCCCAAGTAGAACCTTGCCTTAGATAGGTCTGAGAGGGGAGTGACACTGGGAAGCAGCTGTTGATTTAGAAAGACGATTCAGTGTGTGCTGCTGCCTGCTCTTGTCTCTGGTTAGAGGTGCTCACTGGACCTTAGGGGCCACCACTTTACTGCAACCGCCAGCACAGATCACCAGCCTGGAGGACCTTCCACATCCAATTCAGCAGTGAGTGGTTAAGGAACTAGTGCAAACAGAATGGTGGAGACCAGTGCAGCAGCGGAAGGCACGGAGCAGCCTGGGAGTAGATCCTGCTAGAGCAGAAGGGAAATGGCAGTTTTGAAATCCCAGTTTTGAAGCAAAGCTGGAAGAACTCTGTGCACTCCACTGGATTTTTGGGTTGGTGTCTGAGACTCCTGCTAGAAGGCAAGGTTAGCATCAAGAGCTGAGACAGTAAGTAACCCTCATAAGATCCACTGTGTGTGCCCACTACTGAGACCTGCTTTTCAGTCCCATTCACAGCAAAGCTACGTCTGTTCCCTTCTCCCATCTCCACTAATCCAGCCACTGGGTGTTGTGCTGGGAAACAGGCACGGTGCAGCCCCTCAGCCAGTTCCTAATGTGCTGGTGGCCTCTTGGAAGAAAGGAACAAATCAACAGGACAAAGAAGAGGAGGTGGGAGCCTTAGTTTGAGTTTTCCTTAGCTTGGCGTTTCTTTATTTAAAGGGTCCTAGTGCTGCCAGGCATTGCTCCACTTCACTGTCCATCGAACCTGGGGTTCACAACTGTGGTGGTGGCACTCTTGAAGAGGGGGTTATCAGCCTGGAGGGAGAGAGGCGAGAGGCCTATGTTGTTGTCCTGTGTTGAATTTTCAGCAAAGCATTACCCAGCCCACCCCTCCCAGTGTTAATGGTGCAGACAGCATTGGTGAAAGAGCCCACAGGCTGTTCTAGCCCCCTGCAGAATCCAGCTGCGCTGTGAAACCAGCGGGCATGGCTCCGGTCTGCCATGGCTGCCTCTGGAGAGGATGTCCCCCCAAAACGTTTGTGAACGTCCCAGCACACCCCCACATCATGAGCAGGCTCTCTTACGTCGTTCCACTTGGCCTTGGACTTCTCCTTCTCGAACCGGCGATATTCCCGACGGTCAAACAGCTCCATCAAGAACCGCCAGATCAGCAAGAGCAAGAGGCCAATGAGGGCCACACCAGCAACAGTGCCACCCACGATCACCGCGATGTTGGGAGGCTCCGGGCACTCTGTGGGGCAGATAGACAGTGGCCAGCTGTAGCCCCTGGCAAGGCTAGCATATGGCACAGCCGGTAGCCTGCCTGAAGAAAGGCAGGAGGAACAGGGCTGTGATACCTTTGTCCGGATCAACGGTGACAGTGTATATCTCCTCCCCGTCTTCCTGGACCATGTGGAAGGAGATCCAGCAGTTGTGGGAGTCTTTCTCCCTGCACTGCCTACTCACCCCCGTTGACTTGTTGGTCACCTGTATGTTGGGACACGCCTGTGAGCAGTTCTTCTCAAAGGGGCCGCTCAGGAATGCCTTGCACTCCACGCAGGAGCTGCAAAATAGGCAGCCACAGCTCACATCTGCAGGGGCAGAGGCCCTCTTACCTGGCTTTGGCTGTGACTTGGTTCTGCCCAAGTACAGGCAGAGCTTGCCTGCATCTGCCCAGGAGGTGAGGGAGCTCCCTACCGCCCCCCGTGCCGTCTCCACACATACTCACATGTATCTACCACAGGGAGAGGGGCAGCCAGGGCACTCCTGGCAGAAGGGGGGCTGATATCCTTCCTGGCACTGGCAGCGGTTGCAGTGGCAGGTCCCACGGTGGCTGCACTCATTACCACGGGTGTTCAAGCAACCGTCTGTCGACTTCCTGCACTGGCAGGCACTGCCCTGGTACTCAGAGGTGCACTTGCACTTCCCGCAGTCACATCTCCCGCGGTCTGTGGGGGATGACCTTTCAGACCAAGGCCTTACAGAGAGCCAGGTCGCCCTCTCTCTGCCTATGGTTGGAGAGCATCACCCACCCTTCACTCTCCATGGAATGGTCCAGGAGATCCTGCAGGATGGTGTGGTAGCACCCAAGGCCCTCAAACCCACCCACTTTGGTTTTGGCAGGGAAGGGCAGCATCTCCGTGGGTATTTAACCTCTCTAAACAGTGCCCCAGAGGACAACCCATCGCACAGACGCGTCACCTTTGCCACCGCAGGGGAAGCCATTATGAAACTCGCAGTTCACGTTGTCACACTCGCAGAAGGTGCCGTAGATCTGCTTGCCGGGCACATCGCTGGTGTGGCAGACGCACTGCCCGCACACGCAGTCCCCCAGCCCCGAGCAGATGACCGAGCTGTTGTCCTTTCGGCAGCTGCTCTCCAGTTCCTTGCTGCTCTTGCCTTTGGTTTCGCACTCACAGTTCTTCCCTATGTAGCCTGAATTGCAGCTGCAGCCAAAGGAAAGGAGCAAGCACAGGTCAGCAGCCACAAGAAGTGCTGGGAGGCTTGTGCAGGGCTCAGAGTTCAGTCATAGTGGGGCAAATCTGGGACAGCCTTGCCAAAAACCAGCCATGGCATGTTGGTTCTAACTCCATGCTGAAGCAGGACAGCTGACTAGGAGGAAACCTCAGTAATGCTGCTGTTTCCCCAGTCATATCTACAACACCAAACAGTTGCCTGGAAATTTTTGTTATAATTTGCAAACCCTCGCCAAGGAGATCTGAGTATCTCCTGAGGAAACTGTCTTTTCCTCTCCCTGTCACCAAGGGGCCATGGAGGCAATAATTGCACTTAAAGACCTGTGTGAACTGCAGCCCAGAAGTGGGATTTTGAGAAATATCTACAGAAATCTGTCTTCTCAATGGGTGGTTAGACAGGTAGATAGTTTGGTGGATGGATGGGTGGATGTCCTTAGGAAATCAGCAAAGGCTCCAGCAACAAAAGAGAGGGCTCATTGTGGCCCTTGCCTCCATGAACACAACCTGCCCCTCTGAATAAGAAAACAGGTACAAAGTCGCAGAGCCAAGCCCGTGGCTTGGCCCAAAGGCCCTCTCCCAGCAGCCCCTCAGCTCTGTCAGAGTTTGAAATGGTGTTTTCGGGAGCAATGCATACCTGCAGATCCCACATACAACGCTGCCTTTCCCACTGCAGGCAGTTGGGTCCGGCTGCTCGTTGCAGTTGCAGTTGCAGTTGCTGTCCACATGGACGGTGAGAGTGTCTGTGAAGCCCAGTGGCCGGATAGTGAAGGACTGGCTTTTGATGCACTCCTTGGCTGTGACCTTCACTTTGAAGATGACCTAGAAAGGGAAGGGCCAGAGGCCATTAGGTAGCTTTAGCAATTGGAGGGTGGTATCAGCCCCAGGCTGAGCACACACATCCAGTGCAACCGAAGATCCCCCCCCATCCAGCAGCATTTTGGACACTCTTGGCATTAAATTAATGTAAACAGAAAGCTTGGAATGATGGGCTGGGTCTCTGCAGTTAAACGGGATGGGGATCAGGAACTTTGTAAGCTGTGGGGCATTCCTGGTACTGGGAAATGTACCTCATCATTGATTTTGACGTTGTCACACTGCCCTCTCTCTTCATACAAGGTGACCTTGTCCTTCCTGCATGTGGACTCATATTTAACATCCAGGATGTCTGGCAGGGTAGAGTGGTCCAGGATGATCCGTGAGGAGAGGTTCTGTGAGGTAATGGTGGAGAAAGTGCCATCAGTCCAAGAGGAGAGTAAAGCAAGGAGGTATGGGGTTGCAGGTCAGGGCTTCCCTCCAGCCCAGGGCAGGGGCACCCCAGGCTGGGGTCTCAGCTGCCTGTGTTGGTTCTGGAAAGTCAGGCGATAGCATTGGAGAGGTCGGAACCTCTTGCTTGCTGTGGGCAGAGGAATTCAGCATGTCCTGTACTCAAAGTCCTGGTCCCAGCTGCTCTCTGACAGTAAGAACACATGACAGAAACCTTTCTCTGCTTGAGCCCTGACAGAGAGGTGAAACACAGCCTCCCTCAGCACTTACATTATAGGCCACCTGGATGAGTTCAATGATGTTGCTGGAGTCTTCATTCAGCTCTCCCACTGCTGACTTTGGGATCATCTCACTGAGTTTCTGCCAACAGAGAGCAAAGAGGTGAGTGGTTCACCCCATGTGACAATGGAGAAGGGGGCAGCAGCAGGAGGACACACACAGATGTTTCTGTCCTCTTGAGGAGGGACAGGAGGCATCTGGACCGTCTGAAGTCTCCTTACCTTGTAAACGTCCACCACCTTACTGGTGACAGCAAAAATGGGCTGAATGTTGTTTTCAGCAAGTTTCTGGACCAGCTGGCCAACAGATGGGTAGTCCTAGGTGGGGAGAGGCATGCCACACTCAGCATGATCTTGACCAGCAGCAGAAGGGTGCACAGTTTGGGTTTCACAGCCCAAATTATGGTGGTTATGGTAACCTTTTGGTCTCAGCAACAGGCTATTTATGTGACCTTTTCATTTTTCTGTCTGAGGGAGTGACACTGAGGGTGCAGAGCTGCTGAGCAACTCCTGGGTACTCACAAACTCGTTGCTCTTTTTGTACATGTTGTCCTCCAAGTGGCACTGGCCATCGTTGGGAGTCAGGATAGCCCCAAGCTTGCCATCACCAGCAAAGTGGAAGCCATCATCAGTAGCATATACCAGCAAGCGAGTCACGTTGCGCCAGCCAATCAAGTCCTGAAAGTGGCACAGAGACCTGTCCCTGAGTGGAGCTGGGAGGACAGTGCCAGGGGCAAGGTACAGCCCTTGCCAAAGCTCATGTCAGCCACAGTGTGGGGCAGGGGGCATGGGGGGGGTGGGTTGCAGGAGACCAAGGTCTGGAGGCCCTGGGGTAGGATACTCTCCTGTACCTCCCCAGTACCTGCCCCACTGCTGAATGGGGACTTACACACAGTGAGCTTCCACAGCCCACATGGAGAGGGGCAGAGCAACCTCCCAAGGGACAGTCTGTGAGCGTGGATGGGGCAGATGCTGGATGGGACAGATGCAGGGACTTACCCCACACACTGCTGCCTGCATCATGGCATCCAGTCCCCCCTCCGGGGCATCCAGGTTCCCTGAGATGAACTGCTTCCCCACTTCACTCTCGAACTTCTGGGCGTTGTCGGTCAGCGAGAGGATGTGCTTGAAGGCGAAGGGAGACTGGCATTTCTTGTCCTTGTTGGGGCAGGGGTTCTGCAGCTTCTCAGGGTGTGTGTTCACAAAGGGCAGCACTGTCTTGTCCACGAAGGAGCCAAACCCTAAGGGCATCCAAGACTGCAGCGTCAGGAGCAGGGATGGCAGGGACCAGCAGGCATCCCTGCAGCACAGGGCATGGACAATCTGCTGGCCCCCATGGTCCACATTCCTTGCACACTCTCCAGCCTAGCAGGGGACAGGTCACGCTGCCTGCTGCTGGCATCCCCCTCCAGCCCTGCGGCTCTTCCTAGCAACAAACAATTGTGTCAGGGTCTTGTGCTGGAGACAGGCTCACCTATGCGGCGAGAAGGGGTTGTGCTTTCCAGTGCCCTGAGCAGCTCCCCTCCCAGCTTCTTCACCTTCTCCAGGTCATCCAGCATGGAGTAGGAGAGGTCCATGAGGTAGTACAGATCAATGGGGTACCCCACAGCGCGGCGAAACTTCACCTCGAATACAGCGGGCTGGCCTGCAGGACAGGGGTGCCACAATCAACTTCTATTCTGTGGCTCAAATCTTGCCCCAGAGCCCACCCTCGACTGGGATCCTCCTCTCTTTTGGAAGAAAAGGAAGAAATTTTTTATGATGAGGGTAGTGAAACATTGGCACAGATTGCCCAGAGAGGTTGTAGATGCCCCACCTGGGCAAACATTCAAGGTCAGATTGGATTGGGCTCTGAGCAAACTGATCTAGTGGAAGATGTCCCTGTTCTGCGCAGCATGGTTCGACTGGATGAACTTTAAGGGTCCCTTCCAACCGAAAGCATTCTATAATTCTAAGGTTTAGATGCAGGCTGCAATGTGCCACCGTGTCCCAGCTGAGCCTGGGTGTGAGCAGAAGGGCACTGGAAATGCTGGACAGACTGTACCTATCCTCAGTTTCAGGTGCACCTCCTGTGGAGTCAGCTGTATGTCATTGCTTAAGGGCCTGTCCTGTGTTCTGGTAATGTTGTTGACTGGAAACTCAATCTCACTGTGAGGGCATCCCCTCTGCTGCAGTTGCTCAATAGTGTCACAGCGGATGGAGTCTGGCTCGCCGGCTTTGGTGAAACTCTGCGTGTTGCAACATTAGAGGGAAAATATTAGAGAAGCAGGAAGTGAACGGGCTTATTAAAAGATGACCCAGCTCCCAAAACAGGTCTCCAGGGTATTGACAGAGAAAGGAAGGTTGAAGGGTTCTTTTTTGTCAGATCCCTCCTGGCCATGTCCACCATTTAAGACATGAAATGCTTGCATGACACAGTCTCCCCCCTCCACCCCAGGCAGAGCCGAGTGGGCAGGGTGCCCATCACATTGCTGGGGGCTGACAGCATGAGAGGCTATATGGACCTACCGGCTGCTTGCACCAGGCACAGCCAGGACCAGACTGGATGCAGTCTTTGCACGTCCCCACCTTGATCTTGGGGCACTCCATGTCAAAGGCTGAAATGGAGAGAAGAAGGAGTTGGCATGGGGGACACTCAGGGGAGGCTGGTCTGCAGCAGTGGTAGTCACAGGGTGCTCTGAAACCCAGCATTGGGCACTCGTGCTGCCTTGATCCTTCCCTGCCTATAGAATCCATGCTGGACGGCCCTGGCCAGGTCCTCACTTGCCTTGGTGGCCCTCAGTTAGGCTGGGTGAAGAACACAGGAAATGAAGGATCTGGCCCTTGCACACCTCTCAATGCCACGTTCCCACCGCTGCTGGTTTGCTTTGCCCCCTTATTTCACTGTCCACATAAGGTGCTGGGAGGAAGGCAGCAAGGAAGGTCAGGTTGGGCTTACCTGTTGTCACCAGCAGCAGCACCCAGCTCACCACCAGAAGCCAGAGGCAGCAGTCACGCGACATTTTCTGCAAGATAAAAAACATCCCTGAGGCCCCAGGTGTGTGGGCTGACTCAGGATGGGTGCCTGCATGCTCTTACAAAAAGAAGTTGGTTTCCAATAAACACAGCTTTTGGACTAAGTGTGCAAGTCAGCAGAGTGGAACTTGCACTATATCGCTCTGCATGCTGCTGAACTGCTGCAAAACTGGACGTAGTTTATCTGGACTCTTTGACCTAAATATTAAGATCTATGTTACATTGGAAAATCTCGAGTATTGCATTCAGTTTTTACTAGATGTGAATTTTTTCAGCTTCAGTGTTGAGCTATATTTGGATGGAAATGGGAATAAAAATTTTAAAAAGGACCACTTCTACTAATTAACTAGCATGGCATGCTACAAACATGGGAAAAAGAGTCTATTACTACTTGATTCACATTTAACTGATTCACCAGGGAAACGAAGCATTTCATGTAGTGAATTAACACAAATTTTCCTGCTGAAGACTTCTAACAAGCAAGGGTTTCCAACATCCCATCACAAGTGATCAACACCCTAGGAGAGCCGCGGTCCCGTTTCTGAGGGAAGCAGGCTGACGGTGCGTGGTGAGGTCCAGTCGCATGGTGTGGCAACCACCAGGCTGGCTCCTTCATAATGTGCAGGGTGAAGAAGGAGGATGGCATGTTGGAGGCAGATCTGCACAGGGAGGGGGGGGGTCAGGACATGATGCCACGTGTGGGGTCTCTGACCCTGAGGATGGAAAGGTGGCTGCACATTTCTTACTGGCGTGCAAGGAGGGACTCCCAGCACATCACTCAAACCCCACAAGCACCTGCTATCCTCAGTTACACTGGTGTTTCAGAGCGTGATGAAGACCCAGTTCTTCACAAGTACATTTGCACAGTGCTTGTTATAGCTGGTTGTACTACTCACTTCTTGCTCCAAAGCACATCTGCTCCAGAAATTTATGCTAGTCATAAAGTTGGCTACATCGCTCTCAGGGAGTAATTTTTCAGTGCTCTTCCCATGGTGCGAATGAGATCATGTTCAGTAGTGCTGTCACTTCTTGTAACACCTTCCCCCCAGCACAGCCCCGGAGCAAAGGCCGACAGAGTGGCAGTCTTGCAATGTAGACACACATAGGGAAGTGAGAAATGAGGAATTCATTAAAAGAGGAAAAAGGAGTAAGCATGAAGGAACAACAAACACTGCCCTTTTTAGCAATATTAGACACAGCATCCAAGAAACAGGTCATTGGTTTTGAAACAGCTCTCACGATGCCCTGAGCAAGCAAACAGCCACTCCCTGGCTCCTGCCAACCATCACCCCCGCCTGTGAGCCTGACAAATGAACAGCTCGGAGTGAAATGGAAACAAAGACACAGGGGAAGCCTTCAAAAGGCACTGAGGTCAGTTTAGTATGTGAGAGTGCTCAAATCCCCTTCTGAGACATCAGGATGTTCTTTCTTAGCTTGTCAGCCAGACGAGCAAAGGAGGACATTGGTCAGCCTTGCAAGAAGGTCTCATCTCCTCTCAAGGGCAGGAAGAAGGTCTAGGTAGGTCAGTGGTTGTCATTTCAGTGCTTATGGCAGGGCTGATCTAGATGTAGATGTTTGCAGCCTTGGTAAACCCACTCTGCCCTGGTGACAGACCCCCTGGCAGAATTCCATCATCCTTGCCATCACATGGCTGCATAGGCAACAAGAGGTGACTCTGTAGTCACCTGGTCAGATCCATGTAGTGTCATGGCCCAGGAGCTCACTTTGCCATGTCTGGCTCAAGCCCATCCTGTGGTGAGTGGACAGAGCCCTTCTTCACAAAGACATCCTCTGCAAATACCACAGTCCACATTGACAGTCCACCTTTGTGAGGCTTTAAGGGCATCATTTATCATCACAGCTGCAATGTCTCCCTTGGCACGATACACACTTTCTGTGCTTAGCTGGCCCAATACATTTCTGTCACCCCCAGGTTCTGCCAGCACAGTCTGAGCTTGCAGACAACAGGTAAAGACTCTTAAAGAAAAAGAAAAAAGAAAAAAAAAGGAAAAAAAAAAGAAAAAAGAGAGAAAAAAAAGAGAAGAGAGAAGAGAGAAAAGAAAAAGAAAAAGAAAAAGAAAAAGAAAAAGAAAAA
>WTSP01024441.1:28409-38430 GCA_025331215.1 Actenoides lindsayi | reverse complement strand
TTCCCTTCCCTTCCCTTCCCTTCCCTTCCCTTCCCTTCCCTTCCCTTCCCTTCCCTTCCCTTCCCTTCCCTTCCCGGCCCCGCTGCTCTCCGGCAGCGTTCGCTGCTCCCTGCAGCTCCCAGCTCCCTCCCGCTGACGCAGCCCCCGAGAGCTGCAGGGGAGAAGATGCTGCCTCTCTACCTGCAGGGCCTGCTCAGAAAGACACAGCAGCGTTTGACTCTGCTCAAGCTCTGGTTGTGGACAGAGTGGTGGGTCAAGGAGCCCCGTGCCCAGGGGAGGTCTGCAGGGGAGCTGAGGCAGCAGCGCGGAGCGTCGTCCAAGCGGAAGCCGCGTGCCTCTTCACCTCCCCATCTGGAGGGCTGAAAACACAAGTGAGGGCCTGGTGGGGCTCTTGCAAGAGCAGCAGTGCCAAACCTTGTTGCCCAGCCTACCCACGGCCCCTGCGGTTGGGCTTCAGCTGCTTTGGGCTTTCTTGTGGCATCTAAATACTTGGGGCCTTGCTTCTGCGGTGGTGAGAGATGCCTCAGAGGAGCCACGTGCTCCCAGAGCCGAGGTTCTGTGCAAACATCAATTACCAAAACATATCCTTCTTCCAGGGAGAAGTGGCGGGAGGCTTGCTTTGTGTCTGAGTGCTAGGGGCACTTTGGTGGCATTCAGTAATTTCTGATGGAAAAAACCCAACCAAACACCACAGAAAACCCCAAATCCAAACCCTGCATCTTTAGAGGTTGTTAAAAGCTGCCTCTCTGCCTTGCCTTCTTCTAATAGTTTGTGTCTAATTGGAAAGGAACTTTATTAGCCTCATTAGGAGCAGTTAGTGCTGGCTGTTGATAGCTCTTAAATATATGGGTTTGGTGCATTTGTTGGTTCAGTTGGCTTATCTTTCAACTGGATGATATTTGCAGCTGGTCCCCGGTCCCCCAGCCCGGCTGTGCCGCAGATAACTTCGCGCAACGTCCCTTTTAATTCCCTCCGCTTATTTTTTACGTCAGGTGTTCCTTGAAGTGGCCTTCACAGCTCTCCACCCTTTCAGCCGATGACTACGTCAGGGGAAGATGGACTCGTGCCTCCCCGCAGCTTCATTGCATATGCACACGCCGTCTGCCCCGGCGGCACCATTGCCTTGGTGAAGAATCCAAGGGGCTGCTGATAGCAATCATTGATTAAGAGGGTAATTGTCCTGAAAATTCAGATTGATCAAAAGGCAGAAATGATAACTTGTGTAACTGTGTTTAAAACCACGTCCTGTCAATAGGGGAGACTTGAGACGTGGCGAGCAGAAAGCAGGGAGAATTGGATGTGCGAGCGGGTGAGTGTGCCTGAGGTTCGGGAGGAGGGGGAGCCATTCTTCCTTGGGGTCGCAGCAGGATGTTTCTTGTCACTGACGCTGGGCTATTGGAGATTCAATCACTTTTATCTTCCCCTCTCTCTCAATCCAAATGCCTTTTCATATTAGAAAATTAGAATCAGCTCTGCTCATGCAAGATTTATTAGCTCTGCTGAGCAATACCACAGAAGAGTAAATGATGTCGCATTTCAGGGGCTTTTTACACATTATGACCAAACTTGCAACTTCTTAAGTATTCTTCTATTGAGCCACTGCAGGGTGAGAAAGGGATGGGGGAGACAAACTTCTCTCTGGAAATAGTTCTGCACCAGTCCCGATGTCTCCTCTTTATTATCAGAATGATTGGATGTGGTTGCTAATACAGATCTTTTCTTTGGGCTCCCTTTCTGAGCTTGTTGCTCTGGAAATCAAACTCTAAGAATTGAGCCTGTTTCTTGTGGGTTTTTTTCTGGGTTCCCTTTGTAGAAACACTTTTTTGTGCTGAAATGTATGTCTTCAGAGCTCTGCTGCTCAGCGGGCGCTCATTTACATCTGAAGAAGACAAATCTTGTTTCCTGCTCCAATTTTTTCCCTGGTGTTTTGCACTGGGGGGTTGCTTTTTAAAATGCCTTCCGACCCTGCGTCATACAGAGCTCGTGTTTTGCGTGGCAGTGGTCCTGTGGTCTTTAGGCAGTAGGTGCTAAAGCTCTTTAAAGACATGAATGAATTTAGGCTCATAACGCTCCATAGATGCTGTGGGGATACTGAGGCACAGGGAGGTTGGAAGATCTTCCTGTGAATCCATGTCAGAGACTGGAACAGAAGTCGGGTCTCTTCTTTCCTGCTCCTGGTTTTCAGCCCCAACTGTGGCTTGTTTGTGAGGCTTTTCACTTTCAAATGGTTTTGCAGGCATCAAATCCTTACGGCATCCTCGTGGGCTGGCTGCACAGGGGGGTGACTCAGCTGCAAGACTCAGAAGGACCAGGAGCCTCTGCCTGAGGTGCTGTTCAGTTTTTCTCCCCGTCTCAAAAATTAAAGCATTCGAGATTCACAGTATTTCCCTGGTGCTATACAAATCCCTGGTGCTCTGCAGCACTCCACCCCTCTCACAATGGGCATTGTGTGCGTAGCCCACGTGCAAAAATAGTAGCTGTTGCCAAGGTAAACACCGTTTTTCTGTTAGTTCTGGTTTGGGATATTCCCAAAAGGGAGCAAATTTTTCTCCAGCCATCATTACTCAGGAAAGTAGACAGCAGCACACAGGGATGCTGATACTGCCGCTGGGTTTCGTACACCAAAACCGGCATTACAGAGCAGAAGACTGAATCGAGCTGTGGAAGGGAATAGTCTGTTCATAGCTTCATCTGCTGTCATCATCGTGTGGTGGAGCCCGGCGCCCGCAGCTGACCTGCTGCTAATCTCTTGTCTGCTTGGATCTGACTTCTCCTTGCCGTGTCCAGGCTGCTGGGCGGGCTGCAGTGCAGACAGGACGGAGGAGAGGTTGAGGCATCCTCGCACCTATCAGCACAGCCAGCACAGGGCATCTGCGAGGCTCATCACCGTGGGCTCCAAATGCTCGGCGTCATCTTCTGCTTGGCAGGTGCAAAGGGATTTTATTAAGAGGCAGCGCTAATGACATTTAAAACAGCAGCACACTTGGCCCTGTCCAAACGCCATTCTAACTTGGCGCAAAGTTTCGCCGTTCATCTTAGCAAAAAGCGTTGCTGAAGAGCTGCTTAAAGCTGGGGCTGCCTGGCAGCGAGGTTTCTCCTCGAGCGTCGCTGCTTGGGAGGCAGATACGCTTGACAAGCAGAAGGACTTGACTTTTTCCCCTTCCGTGTACAAGCACTATGTATTATTCAAGGTCTTCTTAAGTCAATGCTGGGTTATTAATCGGTCGCTTCTCTGCATGTTAAATTTGCCTACTAATTTCAAGGCTCTGGGAGAGGACTGCAGCTATGAGCTTGCACAGTGTTTTGCCTCCGCGAGTCTCGGCACACCCATGGGTGCCATCTGGGGCCACCACCCCCCTCGCCTTGGGTTCGGCTGACGTGGTGCAGCCTGCGCTCCAGCCACGCCACAAGCTGAGCTGTAGGATAGGGACTTAACGTGCCCATTTCCAGATAAGCGCTGAAGGTACAGGGGGAGCAGGGGCAGGGCCAGAGCAGTAAAAGCCTTGCCAAACCTTGAGGGACCAGGCAAGACCCCCACAAACCACTTCCTAGGGACCAGGGGAGCTACGGTCCCAGGTAACACTGAAGAGAGACACGGTGGTGTCCAGCTGCGGGCAGGGCTGGGGCACAGCCCAGGAGGAGTTCTCTGCACGAGGTGGTCGCTGCCCAGCTCTCCTTGGCTCCCGCTTGGTTTGCGGGCCAATGTGATGGGTTATTTGCAGCTGGTTTGGAGGCAGCCTCTGTGACTTGGGCCTCTTCCTCCCCTGCCTCCCAGGCAGGCCGCTGTGCTCCCGGCTCCTCTCCTTCCCCGAGCCCCAGCGGAGCTGCCCGCGGGAGGCAAGGCACGCGAGCCAGCAGCGCCTGCACGTTCCAGGAATCACGTCAGCTGTCATTACTTCCATTACCTTGATTGGGAACAGTCAGTTATGTCACCGTCCATCATCGCATCTCTCCTGGGAGATGCTGAGGAAGGAGGAGAGGAGCAGGAATTATAAAGCGCTTCTGCGGTGCTCTGCCAATCCCGCTGCCCCGTTGGCTGAACATCTGTCATCAGACAGCTTGAAGAGAAGGTGCTTTGTCTGATGGATCTTCCCATTGTAGCTCTGCAGGGAGGAGCCTTCTGCAGCACCAGGACTGCCCCGAGGGAAGAGCGCTGGGGGTTTTGTGGGGTTGAAGATGAAGGTGCTGCTGCCTGGAAAGCTCAGCGGGGCTGCAGGAGAGCCTGCTGGATGGCTGGGGCTGCAGGCTGGGCTCTCCTGGCTCAGGGCTGCTTGGGAGCCCATGGAGTCTCCGGTATGAACGAGGGCAGAGAGCAAGAGCTTGGACTTGCACGTTGTTCCCACATGTGACTGCAGAGGACTCCTGGCCATGTCTCAGGTGGGAGATCATCCTCCCTTTGGCCAAGAGTTCCAAGTTCTCCTAATTAGAATGAGATTTGCCTTTTAATTAAGGAACTTCTTATTTCTAATGGAAAATGATCTGGAAAGTTTCCAGCCCTCTCTGCCCTTATTGATTTGGGAATCTGGCTCCAGTTCCATCATCTAGTCTCTTTGACTCAGGTCCCCTTCACAGGCTGGGGGACAACACTTGGCAGTAGCTGTGTCCATCGCTGGTGGCAGAGCCCGTGGTGCTATGTGTGCTGTGGAGGACAATTTGTCTGGGTAGCACCCCCTGTGATTAAGTTTGTGTTTGAATTCAGGATGAGTTTGAGGTGGTAAGGAGGAAGAGGAGCTTCCATGGCTGTGTCCAGAGATGCTCCAGGCTTGCAAGGCCAGGTTCCCCAAGGCTTGCGTGACCATGTCTGTCAAGGCTGAAAGCAAGAACAATTGAAGATGTCACCACATCACCCCGCAGGACTTGCAGGGAGGTGGGGAAGGCAGCAGTGGCTGCCTCCTTGGGTTTCTTGCTGTATGACTGTTGGTCCTGGCACTGTGACCTTGGAAGGAACGATACCTGTTAAGCACGGTGCTGACAGTGTAATTTCTGTTAGCTGGACAGGGAGTGAGGGTGATTTGGCAGCAGCTGGACCTCAGTGAGTCCTAGGAGGTGGGTGTTCAACCTGGCTGGTACCTGGTGACTCCTCTCCAGAGATCAGGCAGCGGCATAGGGGGAAAGCCAGGGCAGGAGAGGGCTGCGCCCAGGGACATAAGTGAGGGAGAGAAGTTGTTTCATGGCTCTGCACGCTTCTCCTCGGAGCAGCTCTGTCAAAGGCAAGATGGTTCCAAAGGAGACCTCACAACCCAGGGAGGAGCTGGCTGGCACCAGCACCGGCACCGTGCAGGGTGCGCATGTGGGTAGGTGATGGGTGACTCAAGCAGCCTGGTCTCAGGCAGGGCTGTGCAAGTACAGCCAGCAAGAGCTGACCATCCTGTCATCCAGCCTGTCATTTAAAGAGCTTGACTATGCAGAAGTAATGCTTTATGTGAGCCAGGGGCATCGCTGCTGTTACTCTTGGCTGAGTTTGAAGAGCTCTTGCTGTCCCCAGCTTTAGGAACAGGCTTTGGTGTGCTGGATGGCCCAGGTGCATGCTAAGCAAAGAAAAGATTGCAGAGGGTACATGGAACAGGGGACAGTTGTTCTGGAGGAGAAGTGGGTTTCCATGGTGCGGGGATAGCTAGTGAAGTGAGTAAATACGCGCTATAAACATGTTCAGAGCATCTCTGTGTGAAGAACCCAGCACAGCCTTTTAGAGTGAATAGAAAGAGAGCCCCGGTTCAGTTCATATGTCTGTTTTCTTTTCTTTTCTTTTTCTGGTCAACTGTGGCTGCAGATAAGAGTTTTCTATTTGAAGTTCAGAAGGGAAGGGAAATCCATTGTTAGAAGAGGAGACTTTCTTTTTGCTTGATATCTATCTCCAGCGACACAGCGGAGAAGGAAAAGATTTGCTATGATAAAGGTATCTTTAAAAAAAAAAAAAAAAAAAGCACATTGAGTGTTGCTTTTCTCTGTACTTCAAAGGCTGGAGTAATATGGAACAGTGTAAAGAGAGGGGAAAAAAACCAACCTAGCCCAGTCTCTGCAAAGCAGCTGAGAATGCAGAGCCATAATAGAGCATCCTCCTGGCCTGAAATCCAGCGCCCTGCCCCAGGCCATTCGCCTGGGCTCCCGAGGTGTCCTTTGGTGTGCACAGCACCTGCCAGGAGGCCACGGGGATGGGCTGCAAGGGGGGTGCTCATACTGGGTGGGGGGAGCAGAGGAAACGTTTTCCAGGTGTGTATCCTGTGGAAGGGCTGAACCACGGGAAGCCGCTCGCTGGAAAGCAAATGGGCAAGTCTGGAAGCAGTATGGGAAAAATGTGCCAATAAACATTTAATTATTAAAATAACTGGGAGGTTGCATGGAGTGTTCAATACAGCGTGGCAGTGAGCTGGAGAGTGCAGCTCTGGTGAAGGCTGGGGGTGGGAAGTGGCCGAACGTCTCTGTCCACATGCCCTGGATGCAGTGGGGTTGGCTCTCTGGGGTCCCAGGCTGTAGGAGCAGCTTTTCCTGGGGTTCAGTTTTTTCTGAATGAACCAGAGCAGAGGAGTTCTGAGGAGGGAGTGCCTGTGGCTGCCCGCCCTTGCTTTGGAGCAGGCACGGCCGAGCTCCGTGAGCATCACCACAGTGGGACAGCAGCCTCCACGATGGCCAGCGGGACAAGTTGGGGTGTGGGCTGTGTGACACGGGAGCTCCCTGCCAGGGGACAAGGCAGGGGACAACGAGGTGCAGCCCGGGGAGCCAGGGCTTGTGACACCCTCCCTGCAGTACCGCTGCCTCCACGCAGGCTCCCCCTTTCCTCCAGCCCTGTGGGTGCCCTCCAGCCAGCCTGGCAGCGCTCGGCTGCTGTTTTCATCTTCAGCCCCATCCCAAGCTCGCCGCGTGGTCCTGGCTTCTGGCACAGCCCGTGCTTTGCCAGCCCGCTGCGGCTCTGCCAGCGTGTCTGGGCTGGCCGAGCTGCCGGAGCACCCCTGGAGCGGACACCGGCCCAGATCCCCCGTTCTCCTCTGAGCAGCTGGTGGAAGTGAAGGAGAGAGCAAGTGTGTGCTGGAGGTTTTGCCTCTGCAGGAGGCTGGCGAGGAGAGGGGCGAAAAACCAACAAACTCATTTTCGGCGCTGACCTGAACAGAGTCGGGAAGTGAAAAGATTTCCAGCAAACCTGGGCTGGTCAGGGTTGCTAACGAGCCTTTCCTTTGAGCAATGTTTTACATTCTTTCAAGATCGCAGGGAGCTCTCGGGGAGAATCTGCTAAAGTAAATGGCAGAGTCAAGTGTGCCGGCTCCTTTCTTTCCCTTTTCTTTTCCCTTTTTTTTTCCTTTCCCCTTTCTTGGTTCTCTTTATTATGTGGAGTTGCTCTGGCTCCTTCTCTCACTTCTGTTTCTCCTTTTGTTCTCTCTTTGTCTATTTATCACACTGTGAAGGTTGAAAGAGATGTTATTAATCTGGGAGAATGAAGGCAGGATTAGTGGTATGAATCGGATTTTGAGAGCTGTAATGATAGAAAGACTCGCTCTGCTGGCGGGCTGCGTGAGTTTGATAAATGGGGAGCACTCCAAACTGACTCGCGCCTTCCTCCGCACTGCTCGCTCTGCCCGCTGGGGCGTGCCATGCTCTCAGATCTGCCAGCCATCCCACACCGCTCCTACCTGAACCAGAGCAAAAAGCCAAGGGTAAATCAGAGACAAATATCTCCCATTGCACTTAAAGAGATCATTTCTTTCAACATCTTTTTCAAACGGAGTCCTGACAAGTTCCTGGACAGCCTCGTGCGGAGGTGGGATCCTTCCTCGCCGCGCGTTGCCGTCTCCCGCCGGGGCTCGGCGAGGAGCTCGCTTGGCTGCAGCGGAGCTCCCGTCCTGCGAGGCACAAAGAAGTGGGATCGTCTCGGCAGGGCTGCACCCCGCTGCCTTCGCCTCCTGAGCGTTGCACTGGGCTGCCAAGCCCCGTGGGGCTGGGCGAAGGCAGAGGGTATTTCATCAGCAGTCGTTTTGGGGGCTTTGCCCTGAGATCTCCTGAATGAGAGGTCCTATCCTTGCATAACGTGCATCAGGTCCCTTTGTCAGGCTTGTGGTGTGCAAAACAGGCTCTGGAGACAGCCAGGCAGAGCAACAGCCCCCAGCTATGAGACAAAGCAGAACTGTCTGGACCAGCATCTTCAGTGAGTAGGGTCCTCTTCTGAGATCACGCCACTGCACAGTCACCCACTTGAACCCTTCCTCATCCCCATCCTTGGGTGTGTGGCGGTCCATGTTGCACCCTACAGAGCCAGGAAAGCTAGGGACAGACTCAGAGGTGTAGGGTACATAACACTGTGAAGCTGGTTCATGAGCACAGAGCTCACTACCCTGTTCTGGTTGTGCCACCAGGCATTCATGGGTGGGGACTCTGCTCTTGTCCTAGGGCCCTTCACGGTGGTCCTTACCCCAGCCTGTGCTGTGGCTTCCGCTGTGGGTGTTTTGGGCTCGCTGCTTGCTGCCGTGGCTAGGTTTGGGCCACGTGGCCCAGCCCACGCGCGTGCGTTTGCCAAGGTGAGGTGTGGTTGCGTGAAGGCCACGTCCAATCTGTTGGGGAAGTTTGGGTACTTCAGTGCCACCCACCCCAGGGACTGTGGGCATGGGCTTGGCCCTGCAGCCCATCCACGGGAGCACCAAGTGTCTGGTGCGGGTGCAGGACCACCCTCCACTGCAAGGTTTGCATCTCGTCTGGGTTGGGTTGGGCATTATTGCTCGGCAGAGGGTGGGGAGCAGCGGTGTGTGGGAGGGACCCTGCTGGGAAGGGGGACTCAGGCCACGGGCAGCCCGGAGTTGTCGGTGTCCCTTTAACTACAAGGTAATGGACTCCCCCACGCTCGGGCTGAGCTCTCCTCCTGCCTTTGCAGGAATGGTAATGATTGTCAAGGTAGAGCTAATGAGACGTGCACATCTTTAAAGGATCGTGGCTTCTGAGACAAAATTAAAAGAAAAAAAAAAAAAAAGGGTTGGGGGAAGGAGAGAAAGTCCAACTGCACTGCTTTGGCCAGCAAGGCATCCGTCCATCCGTCCTGCAACCCTGCCCCTTGGCAGGATCACCCTTAAATGACTGGCAGGGTCTCTTTGCTTCCTGCTGCAACTCCAGTTTGGCACTGGGAGCCTCTTCACCTCCTCCGTGGGCTCTGACCCCCAGGGTGAGGGAGCTGGGCACGGCGGGGGTGGGCAGCTGTGGGGCTGGAAAGCGGAATAGGAGGAAGGTGTGCGAGGGAATGAAGGGCACAGGACTGTCCTATCCTGCGTCAGCTGAAGATGTGGGGCTGATGTTGCTGCCAGTCCTGGCTGGCTCATCCGTCTCTGTCTCTTGCTCCCAGGTCTGGGATGCTGCACATGGCACTTCCGAGCATACATGCAGGTACTGTCTGGATGCCAGGGAGTTAATGAGCCCTGCAAATGCCTGTCCCACAGGGGGAAGGAAGGGGTGGCTTTGGTATTGGGAAATGCCCCATAGGCACTCCTGGTGCAGGAGAGGCTGTCTGGATCGGGCTAGGCCAGGATCTGGCCCTTTGGGAATTGCTGGGGGGAGCTGGGATGTCGTGTGCCTGCACACACATTTCCTCCGGTTCTCACTATTTCAACTTCACAGGTTGAATTGGTTCAGAGCAGCCAAACTAAATGAGGAGAGAAATGATCAGTCAAATATTTCTTAAATCCTGTCTTTAAGAGCTAAGTGCTTGGCTGGAACTTTAAGGCAGGTAATGAGGCTCTCTTCAGATCAGCTTGTGATGTGGAAACTGCCAGATTGACCAGGCTGCAACTGGAAGAAAGCTCTGTCACAGCCGGAGATGGTCTGGCACTGGACTCCCCACACCCTGGCACTCGGTGCCAGCCACTGCCACCCACAGCTCCCTGCCACCCGCGCCCGTCCGCATCCTCATCCTGCCGGGAGTAAAACACAGCCTGAGCTGGGGGAGAAGCCTGAGCTGGGGGGGAGCAGCTGAGTTGGGGGGGAGCAGCCTGAGTTGGGGGGGGCTGAGAGGGAGCCGGGGGGGGCACCCGGGGCTGTGGGGAGCAGCCTG
>WTSP01024441.1:0-10825 GCA_025331215.1 Actenoides lindsayi | reverse complement strand
CGGATTCACCTGATCCCATCTGGGGACAATGGCCCTCACGGCAGCAGAGATAGCGCTGGCGTGAGCGACGCTAAGCCCGCGCGCCCTTCTTACTGATCACAATGTGGCACTGAGCTTAATTCCTGCAGATGAAGGAGATAGGGGCTGTCAGGCTGTAATTACAGCTGCGCGGGTCAGGGGGAGGCCCGGCTGCTTTCACGGTTGCGTTGTCCGGTGGGTTTTTGTGCCGCTCGGGCTCCCAGCTGCCTCGTCCTGCTGGGAGCCCTACCGGGGCACACCACAGGGACGGAGCGGCCGAGCTCCAGCCAGGCTGTGGGCTCTGTGCAGTGGGATGAGCAGTGCTGCCTCCCAGTAAGGTTTCTCCCAGTGATGGAGAGCCCCAAGGAAACTGGGGCTCTGGGGCTGGAAAGGAGAAGGGAGGCCAGGAGGGCTGTGCTTGCTGGAGAGGAAGGGGCTGCTGGCCATGCCAGCCTGGGCATGAGCACCCCTTTCCAAATCCTCCGGACTCCTGCTGCCAACTCCGTCCTTGGTGAAGCACAAATGGGGGTGTGATGTTGGAACAATGGAAAGGAACACGTGGCATGAACTTGGAGCCCCTGGCTCACCCCAGCACAGCAAAGGTGGCCTCAAATGATGCCAGCCCGACACAGTGCCCAGTAAACCCTGTGAGGGTTGTCACCTGTACGGGGCTCAGGGATGGTCCCTGGACAACTCGTGATGCTGAGGAGCATCCAGTGGGACAGTCCGGAGCGAGGGGTGCTTCGTGCGGGCAGCTCCAGCCAGGGTGACGCGCGGGCCCGCACCGGGCACGGCGAGCGCAGACCCCACACCGGCCCCGGGACAGCCGGGCCTGGGCGGGCACCGCTGGCTGCCGCAGCGAGGTGCTCCCCGGGCCGTGGCTGCGCGTGGGCTGCGCACCGCTCTGACCCTCTGCTTCTCTCTTCCAGGCGTACAGCTTTGCCATGGGCAGTTGGCCAAAGAACGGGCTCTTAGATATGAACAAAGGACTGAACCTACAGCACATAGGGAGGCCTCACAGCGGGATAGGTGAGTGATGCCGCCCCGCGCCCTTCCGTCCCCACGGCTGCTGCTCCAGACACACGACGTGGGACGTGCCTCTGATCCTGAGAGCCGGCCCGGGCTGGGGTGCTGAGGGCCGGCCAAAGGGCTGCAGGGTCTCTCGGTCTCTGTCTGGTGGGCAGGACAGAGATGTGTCAGGGCAGGAGGGGTGCACGGAATAAGCTCTCCGTCCCTGGCGCATCCCGGTGTGCCAAACACAGCTGCCCGTTCCGCTGGCCGGGGAACTGCTGCCCTCCTTGGCTGCCCTGGCGGTGCTGGGGCTGGATGTGGGCAGCACCAGGGTTCACACTGTGCCTGGAGCACAGGGCAGGGGTCCCCAGGCTGGGGACTCTCCCTGGCAGACCAGTCCTCCAGCTGCTCTGGGTGCTGCATTCATCCCTGGAAAGGAGGCTCTGCCAGGCAGCGCAGCTTTGGGAGCTGTCTGGGAACACGCTGCAGTTGAAGATGTGTGGCCCCAGCTGGGGAACTGAATCGTTGTCCCATTTGCTCACACATGTGATGAGTTTCACGGTCCCACAGCCCGCTCCGAGATAAACAACGGAGACTACCATGCAGTGTGGCAGAGCTCCGTGTTTCCCCCAACTCTTCCGCACTGGGGATCAAAGTGATATGAGGAGGGAGACCTGGCCCAGGACACCGAGGCCATAAATCTGCCTGCTGCTTAATGCTTTAGGGCACAGACCTGGGGCAGCAGCAGGCTGTGGTGCAGGCAGGAGCTCAGATTTACTGGGCTGTAGGCAGGGCTGTGCTCTGGGCTGATTGCTCTCGCCTTTCTCTGCGGGGTGTTGGATCACCTCTCGGAGACCAGTGCTCAGGTGTTCCCTCTGCCTCCCAGCCCTTCATCCACGGTGACTTGTGAGCATTAAAGTTTGCAAGGAGGTAAGATTTACTTGGAAAAGTCACTGGCAACCTGGGCCTTGAGGAGGCTGTTTAATATTGTTTCAAGACTAACCATTAAACTCTCCAATCAATCCAAGTTAAGGAGATGAATTATTTAAGGCTCACCAGCTTTTAATTAGCAAGCTCCTTTTGAACTATGGATCTGGTCGCATTATTGACGGAGGTAGCATTAAAATTTGCTTCCTTGCCTGGGAGCAGCTTTGCTTTGCTTCTGCGCCATGTTGGGGGGATCGTGGGGAGGGAGTGGGAGCTGCAGGAGCTGCGTCTGCCTGTCCTGCTCTGGGGGCTTGGGCTTTGCCCAGGGTCTCCTGGGTGATGCAGGGTTGGTTTGCGCCTCATCTTTCTTCATTTTATTTCTGACTAGAGCTCTCTGGTGCTGTCATCTCTCCCTCTGACAAAGCATGCCCAGCTCTGGAGTGTCATCATCTGTGTGCCATTGGTTTCTGCCCCTGTTTATGTCCGTGCTGTTGTGCTGCAGAGGTGTCTGTGCCTGATGGAGTTCGGAGAGGGGCTGTTCACGTCTCTCCCCACTCCAGCCCTTTAGGAGGGTTTTGCTGCTCCGGTTCTGCCCAACTCCTCTGTGGGGGAGCACTGCCAGCTCGCCCTGGTACCGGGTGAGCCCTGGGGGGACCGCCCATGGAGAAGCAAGGCCCAGCAGCCAAGCTCCCTTCTGACAGCGCTCCATCCCAGTGGCAAACCTGCCTTTCACACGCTGTTTGGGAGGGGCTTTACGTGGGTGCTGTGGAGGATGCCAGGCCAGCGGCGTGGCAGTGCCCGTCTCCCCGGCACCGCCAGTGCCTGGTGCGCTGCAGCCTGCTGGCTGCTCCCTTTGGGATGGGTCCAGAGCAGCTCTGCCCCGGGTGTCCACGATCCTCCGCCTGCCTGCAGAGCCAGCAGCCGCTGGCACCCTGTGCCTGGTGCTTTACCACAGGCTGAGCTCCCAGCAGTGAGCTGGAGGCATCGCTCCTTGAACGGAACGGAAGGGTTGGGGCGATGCTGGTGGCTGGAGACATGCCTTGCCAGGCATCTTGTCAGGTCGTCAGCTTTCAAACCTCTTCATTTCCCAGGCTGATGGCTTTTCAGGCCCTAGGCAGGGGTCAGGTGTTGGCTCTAGTGACAACTCGGGAGGTCCCCAGGCCGAGGGCTGAGGAGGGGCTGCTCACTGCAGAAGTGGCCTGGCTTCCTTGGGTCAAGCTTTGCTGCCTTGTCCTGGAGCAAGTGTCAGTCCTCCACACCCCAGTCCTTCCATAGTAGCCACTGGGACTGGGCACAGTCATCCCGATTGCTGAAGGTCACCCTGTGACCTGAGCAGTCCTCACCGCTCTCCTCCTTCATGCTCTCAGCTGCTCTTGCTTCAGGGCTGTGAAGAGCTATCCCTTTCCCCGCCCAGGGCTGCCCTCCCCTCCCTGGCTGCAAGGAGCCTTGCTCCTGACACAGCCCTGCCCGCTCAGCTGAAGAACTGCCCCCTCCTCAAGGACTGCTGCTGGAGGGGAGAGTGGAGACCAGTGGAACACTCTGCCAGCCCACCTCTGGCTGCCCACGGAGAGCTGGCTGTGGCTCGGAGGCTCTGAGCCTCCCTTCTTCTTTGTGGCCGATCCTGGAGTGCAGCAGGGTGAGGAAAGTTGGGGAGAGTCCCCAGGGGTGCCCAAGGTGGGTGTAACCAGGGTCAACCTCTGTCTTTCGTGGCCCTGTGTCTTGCTGGTGTCCAGGGGTCTGCAAACCAGAGGGCTGAGAAGGGAGCAGCAAGGCGATGGGTGATGTGTTCGCCAGCCACGCAGTGCTGCGAATCCCGGGCTGCCCAGGTGGATGCAGGCAGCCCTGTGAAGCCTCAGCTCGCTTACCCAGCAGTGTCCAACGTGGACGTTTCCCTTCAAATCTGACAGAAAAATTGCAGTGGATGGCCACTTGCTCTTGCAAACAACTTGCAAAGATTTTTGCCGTGCCGCCTGATGGGTTGTGTGTTGCTTTGTTTTCAAACGCCTTTCTGATAGGCTGGCTCGGAGGGTGTCTGCTGCAGATCCTGCACTTGGCGTGTGCCGGGACCAGTACCATGCCGTGCTTTATCTCCCATCCTTTGTCTTGTTCAGACTGGGGGAGTTCAGGGCTGAGGCCAGATTCTGGCTGGGAGACTCTCCTCTAGCATGTGATGCACGTGGGCATGAGGGCTCGTCGTGGAGCACGCTGGAGGCTCGGGCCGCGTGCCCTGGGACACGCAGCTGGGCACCGGCAGCAGGAGGCTGCCGAGCAGAGCTCACATCCTGGCTTCTGTCTGGTTTCTACTCACGAGCCAGCGAGCTACAAATCTTGTCAAGTGGTTAGTAAAGTGGTTTGTGTCACCAGAGCGGTTTGTGTCACCAAATACAGTAACGTGTGTTTGCATACGTTGCAAATACAGCTGCCTTGGGGTTGGACGGGTAAGTGCCTGCTGCGGTTGTTTTCTTGGGAGGGTGAAGGTAAAGGAAAGGGGGAGATGCCAGTATTTCAGCTTGTTGAGGAGTGCCAGGCAGAATAAGGAGGTAGGAAAGTCCAGCTCCAGAGAGGGAGGATTCAGAAGATCCTTGGGAGATGGGCAAGGAGCAAAAGGGGCGTGAAACCTGTTCTTTCATGCCTTTGCTTGGGTTGGCAATGTGGCTCTGAGGACCAGAGGGGACTTTCTGCAGCTTCCATCTCTCCCCAGACATGTTTTACATGTGTGTCAGCTCTAGCATGGGCTGTAGGATCTTGGGGTGAGGAACTTCTGTTTGTCTGGTCTTTTCCTGGCCCTCAACACAATAAACGTGAATCTTGCCAAGAAGTTACTCATCTTATGAACGTGTGCACATTGCTGTTCTTAAAATGCATTTGAGGCACTGCTTGCAAAATCAAGCTGCAGCTTGTACTGGTGGTCTTGGCACTCACGCAAAGACCAGTGTTCACAGGCTTCATACCAGTGGAGCTGGGTTCTTGCCTTGGGGTCTCTCTCCACTGAGTTTCGGAGGCTGATATAAATCAGACAGATTAAAATCCCAGGCTTTAGTTGTGATTTAAATCAACCAGCAGATCACCTGGACTCAGTAACTGATTTTCTTCTATTTTTGCCTTTTTTTTATCTGTTTCCCTGAAAAAAAGGTCAAGTTTTACTGAGCAGCATCTATCAAACCAAGTGCAGCTCTCCTTATGACTGCCCAATTGTTAAATATGGTTATTCTTTTAATTCATCAAATACTCTATTTTTGCTACATTTATTTTGATCGATGGTGTAACAAATAGACCTTTATCCTTAGTTTTTAGATATTTGTTACATTAGGAAACCGGTGAATTACTGTTTGTTCTTAAAGAGGTGGTGATTAAATTATTACTCATGGTTGCTCTTTTTGATGGAAATTGGAATGCCACGGTGAAATACCCCAGCAGCAGTTTGAATTGATCTTGTTAGGATAATCCCGTTTCCTTTTCATGTACTTAGTACAGAAGGAAGAGTAAATTTCAGAATACTTTTTAGGTAAAAACACCTGGTTCACGAAGCCAAAGCAAGAAGCAGTCCGTGAGTTGAAGGAGTGTCTCTAGGAAGCACCCTTTCAAGACTGTAGAATTAGCACATCTCATCTTCTCCTACCTTAGCTTTTTGGTTAGTTTCCCTGGTTATGGAAAAGATAAAAGGCACAGCTACTTTATTTCTTTTACCAGTCCTTTGTTGTTTCTCAGCTCTGAACAAGCCAGTTATTTAACTGAAAATACACCAAAAAAAGGGAAGATATTTCCAAATCTGCTGGTGCTGGGAAAGTTTATTTCTCCTTTGTCAGCTCTGCTTCCACCTCCAGTGCATCGATTATCGTTCAAACATGATCTTACCCCTCGCTACTGGCCTTCTTTGAACCTAATTGAATTTAATCTTCAAAGTTTAGACTTTAGCCCACAGATTATTATGATTTTAGATTCAGTTCTAAATATCTGGTTTGTGATTTGTTGTTTTTTTGGTGGGAAAGGGTAACCAGGCTGCTGTGTCTCCCATTAGTGAACCCACAGTGCCCATCCCAGGCGACCAGGAGATCTGGTCCCTTACTAACCCCTGTCTTGTCTCAGTGTCCTCACTGGGCTGTCTTAGACCAGCCGGTGTGCCTAGAGCTGGGAGCATCTGCGCAGGGCTTCACCGTCTCCCCTGTGCCGGGGGCCCCTGCCCGGGACTGTGCCCTGCTCCCTCCTGGGCATCTCTGCCGTGCCAGCTGGGAAAGCCCCACCTGCCTGGGCAGGTCAGCAGCCCATGTGGTGAGCGACCCAGCGAGCCGCTCTGCCTTCCCGGCTCCATCTCTGCCTTTTCAGTTACTGACTGGAAATCTCGGAAGGTTAGGCTGTGATATTGTTCCTGATCCAGAGCATTAATTAGGCCTCAGCAAGAAGAAGAGGAATTGCGTGTTTTTAACAGTGAGGTTAATGGGATGCTCGCAGAGTAGACAGTTTTAATGAGCTTCAACTCGATGTGCAGTGAGTTTACTCTTTGTGTTAAAAGGGTCACACTGCAGTAGTTTGATGTGGATTGTCTCCTGGCCCCCAGTGTCATAGGTGAGCGGCTGTCAGAGTCCAGTCAGAGCACATTTACTTAGTGACACGATTCTAATTAACTACCTCGAGCTGCCGCCGCGGTGGGGAGCGGGGCCAGCGCTTGCCGGGGGTGCCCGGTGCCCGGCCGAGCCGCCCGCTGCCAGCAAGGCTCTGTGCCGGCCCCGGCTGCCGGCCCCGGGCTGTGGCTGCAGGGCGAAGGGCCACTGACGTAACCGGGCCCTCGGCTGCCAGCTCCAGCTCTCGCCCCGCGAGCTCGGTGGGGCTGAGGAGGCTTTGCCTCGCCCCGCGGGGCGCTGGCAGCGTGTAGTCCTGGCAGCTCGCGCTCCTGGGAGCTTGCCAGCTTTATTTCAGCCTCCTCTCGCTCTGCCCTGCTTTCCTTGGCCCTCTTTAGCTTTCCTGGCTCCCCTCGAGGTGCAAGGGAGCCTGCAGCCTCCCAGCATCTATGGGATCTTCAGGCATCCTTGGTGCCCACTGGCCTCCTCTGCAGTGAGGCAGAGCGAACGAGGGGACAGGGAGAGCAGTTAGTGAACCCCCACTGTGTTCTTCTCACCACTCTCCATTCCTGCACGGCCCTGGCTGGCAGAGCCAGGCCCACCCTCCTCGCCCCTCCCGGGGATGGGACGAGCCTGAAGAGCCCCAGGCTGCCCTGGAGCGGGCAAACCTCGTGCTTTGGCTCTTGGTTTCTCGGCAGAGGTGGCACTCAGGGGTGCCGTGCCCGGGCACCCACCATCCCTCGGCCAGGGGAGAGCGAGAGCCGAGCACGGGGCTCGCTGCCCCAGAGCGGGGCACAGGGCTACCTCGGGGCCACTGCAGCGGCCCCAGCCCGAGGCAGGACGGGAAAGGCTCTCGAGTTAAATAATTAAAAGAGACTTAAGTAAAAATCAACAGAAATGTCATCGAATGAGTAGTGTCATTTCGAATTAGCGCCTGTAAAGGTCAGGCGGATCCAGAACAGGTGGAGCGGCTGAG
Source organism: Actenoides lindsayi (assembly GCA_025331215.1). Taxonomy (NCBI): domain Eukaryota; kingdom Metazoa; phylum Chordata; class Aves; order Coraciiformes; family Alcedinidae; genus Actenoides; species Actenoides lindsayi. Next base: position 3,337 of record WTSP01024441.1, on the reverse strand, counting down.
TGCCGGGTGTCGCAGCCAGGCAGCCCGTCCCGGCAGGCAGGGTGCGGGGACAGCCCCTGTGCGGGGACAGCCCCGGTGCGGGACGGGGATGCGGCAGCGGGCAGGGGTCCCTGGGCTCCCCGGGGAGGCGAGGGGAGGGGTGGGGAGGCAGGGCCAGCCAGGGCGGCTGGTCGCAGGATGTGCGTCTGTCAGAGTCCAGTCAGAGCACATTAACGTGCTGACATGATTCTAATTAACTGCCGGGAGAGGTGTCACAGCTGGAAAAGCAGGGAGCGGAGACAAGCTTTTAAAAAAAGAAAAAAGCAATGTGACAGTCTTTTTTTTTTTTTTCCTCTCTTTCTTTTTCTTTTCTTTACCTTTTTTTTTTCCCTTTTTTTTTTTTTTTTTACTCTTGTGTGCTCTCTCCCCTCCATGTGGGAGTGGATCTAAAGATAATTAGGATGTCTGGCTGCCTGGGAACCTGAGCTGGGGCTCTTTTGCTTTCAGTCATTTAAGTTTTCGACATCTCTCTGAAGGGACTTGGTGGCACAGTGGATTACTGCGCGCAGAGTGACAGAACACTCTTCTAATCGTAAACCCTTTTTAGAAAGGATTCTGCTCTCCCTTTTTCCCTAGGAGCAGCAGGGGGTATGTTCTGATCACTGCAGCTCTGTTCCCATACACACTACAATGGGAAACTCAAGGTCTTTCAGCTGTTTCCTGCAGTTAACAAAGGAGGCACAGAAGAAAGAAAGGAAGGATGATTGAGTGTTTGTGTTGACTGCGCTCACCCCTCCCGTCCTACCCTGCCAAAGTTGGTCGCGTGCCCGCTGGGATGGGGACCCTGCTGCCCGCTGGGATGGAGACCCTGCTGCCCACTGGGATGGGGACCCTGCTGCCCGCTGGGGTGGGGACCCTGCTGCCCACTGGGATGGGGACCCTTGCTGCCTGCTGGGATGGGGAACCTGCTGCCTGCTGGGATGGAGACCCTGCTGCCTGCTGGGGTGGGGACCCTGCTGCCTGCTGGGGTGGGGACCCTGCTGCCTGCTGGGATGGAGACCCTGCTGCCTGCTGGGATGGGGAACCTGATGCCTACTGGGGTGGGGACCCTGCTGCCTGCTGGGATGGGGACCCTGCTGCCCTCTGGGATGGGGACCCTGCTGCCCTCTGGGGTGGGGACCCTGCTGCCTGCTGGGATGGGGACCCTGCTGCCCTCTGGGGTGGGGACCCTGCTGCCTGCTGTGTGGGTGAGGAGCTCCAACTGCTGGGTGGGTGATGAGCTCTGCACACCTTGGCCCTCACCTGAGGACTCTGGTCTGCAGAGAGCAGCTCTCGGAGGGGAGGCTGAGATGGGCTGCGGGGCTTCGGCTGCCCGAGGACAGCTGGAGTGCCAGCCTGTGCTCCTCCTGGCTCCAGGGCGGGCAGTGGCAGTGCCCGCTTGCCTAGGAGGTGTGGAAAATAGATGAGCACCTCTCTTCTGGCTGGAAGCAGTTACATTTGCAACGCTGCCATCAGACTGAAGATGTAAGAGGGATTTCTGGATTATTTGTTGTTTGTTGTGCCACAAATCCTGGGAGGCCCAGCTGCGGATCAGGGCAGGTCTGTCTCAAGCCTCAGACCTGGCAGACCCCTGCCAGGACAGAGCTGCCATAGTCCGGGAGCTGCCCTTGGCCTGGCTGCTGCTGTACCCCACTTACTCTGGCTTTGGGTTTTAGACCCCGTGGTGGGGACCATCTCCCTTGGTGAGAAGAACAGATCTACTGTCCTTCCTCCCTCCCTCCCCGGCCAGCTGTCATCCTCAGCCCAACACCTGGCCCAGTTCCTGTCCCCAGTTAAGAAACCTCTTAAATATGTTTTCCGTATCCCTCTAAAGTGTTGTTGGCATACTGGGAGCAGAGGGAGAGGTTGATGGTTGTATTGTGTGTGCTCTGTCTTACCAATCAGCCAGTCCCAGTGTGCAGACGTGAACTGACTTGTATCAGAGAGACCCTTGCACTGCCTCAGACCCATCCCACTGCTGGCTATTTGTCCAGTCCCGTGGCTGAGCCTTGCAAAATATCTCCCCACACACACACACTGCTGAAACAACCCTTGCACTGACCAAGCCCTGTCCCCTGTTGTGCTGGGCACTTGTTCTCCTGCCCCTGTAACGGGCAGCACTTCCCATGCACCACGATGCATCCTCCAGCACAGTGAGACACGTGTTAGGTGAGAGGCCTTGGAAGATCATTAACAAGAGAGAGCTTTTTCCGTAGAAAGTAGTGACATAAAACCCTGAGTGACATTTTGATTTCCCCGTGGATTCTTTTGGTGCCTTGGTGTCTCTCTGCAACGTGTCCCAGATGAGGGTAAATGGTAGCAAGCCTTCCCTACCTGCGAGGAGGGGAAGAGCATTCTGTTAATGAACACAAGCATCTCAACTGAGAGCGCGGATTGGCTGCCCTGCTCTGCAGCAGACTGCGGCGGAAGGTGTCCTTTAATGCCATGCTGTCCCCCAACAGCAACGTGTCCCCAAACCTGCCCTTCCCTATGGGTATCCTGCAGGTTGCAGGGAGGCTGCCGTCCCTCTCGGGTCAGCCCTCGTCTGCAGGGTTCAGGCACCGTGTTGTTCCAGCTCTGGCCTGCTGGGCAGCGCTGGGCTGGTGGCTGAGAGCCCCGTGCCCCTTCCCCGTGAGGAGGAGAGGCTCTCGCCCAAGTTTTACCAAAGCTCTGCCTTTAACAAGAGCGTTGGCAGAGGGCGAGGGCCGTGTCAGTGAGGGACACCGGTTTCACAGCTGCTCTGCTGCATCTGCTGAGAAGCGATGGCGAGGTGCAGGAGGGGAAGGGGCAGCAGCCAGCCGGAGACACTCCGCCACAGTTTAACAAGTTTCCATTCCCCTGAGTTCCCTGACAAGACCCCCCTCTAAGGCTGCACCGGAATTCATAAGAATAGGATAATTAGGATGTTTCAAAGCTGCGACCCTCAGAGGAGTCCTTGGATTAATCTGTTTTTTCCCTTAAAGACATCTGTAACTACAATCTTTGTTTCTCTCCTCTTCTTTCCCCCCCTCCCTTCTTTTCCCCCCTTGTCTGCCTCTGTATCTCCTGTCAGACCGTTGCAGACGTAAATGACAAAGAAATCAGAAAGAGAGATCAATGCAGTCCAAATTAGCACTTGGAGATAGACTGTGCTGGAGATGTCAGAGCCTGACCCCAGTTGATCCGCCAGCCTCCGCCGGTGATATTATGCAAATTGCATCCATCTGGCAGAGCCCAGTGAAGGACTAATGGGGCAGGGAGGGGGCCGTGGCCAGGCGCCTTTGGGAAGGGGAGAGAGCTGGGGGTCTTCAGGCTGGAGAAGAGAAGGCTGCAGGGAGAC
>WTSP01024440.1:10914-28348 GCA_025331215.1 Actenoides lindsayi | reverse complement strand
GCGGCTCCTCCCCGTGCGGCACGGCCGGGAGAGCCGATAAAGGCCGGCGCGGAGGGGAGAGTTATCGGCACACCCCCTGCCCTCCAAAGAATAAAAACTGGGGGGGGGGGAAGGGGAAAAGAAAAAAAAGAAAAAAAAAAAGGAAACTAAAGAAGAGAAGGAAAGCGGCGGCTCCCGCGGAGCGGGATGCGCAGGGTAAGAGCGCGCCCTGCACGCTGCGCTCAAGCGCAGACGGGACAGCAAATTAAAAAATAAAAATTAAAAATATCTCAAAAAAAAAAATTAAAAAAAAACCCAAGCCACTTGCACTGTGCAAAACCCCGCTGAACGTCCCCCGTCGTCCCCCCCCCCGCCACAAGAGCGCAGCCCCCGCCCGCTCCCGCACTCACACAAAGGAGCGTGCCCGGCTACTCAGCAGCACCCGCCAACTGCGGCAGCCCCGCCGCGCCGCCCCCTTTATACCCGCCGCGCTCTCGCGAGGAGACGGGCGGGAGCGGGAGCGGGGGGGGTGCGGGGGCCGCCCCTCCGCCGCCTGCAAGGGCAGCATGACTTGGCAGATGGGGGCCCGTCCCCGGCGGGGTCTGGCGGCTTTGTCACAGCCCGGACAGCGCCCGGGCTCGGGAGAGCGGCAAAAGAACGGGGATAAATGGGGACAGTTCTCTGGATTCTGCCCTGGGAGGTGCCTTGGAAATATCCACGGTGCGGGTCGTAAACAATTAACGGGAAGGTGATTCAGGCGGCTTACTGCAAGCAGAAATTATTCTCTTAATGCCTTAATATGAGCAAGCTGTAATTGCCACAAGTGATCAAGGCGGCGGAGGATGGCCAGGAGGGGAGGAAGGGATGGCTGGGGAGTCACCCGGGGAAGGGGAGTTGGCCACTGACCTCAGCAGAATCCCAGCGAGCAGCAAAGCAGCGCTGAGTTCAGCGCTCTGTAGGTGCGGGGTCACGTCGGCATCCTCTGCACTGATTCCAAGGCTTTCACTGATTCCCCTCTGTCAATGGATCGGCAAAAAAAAAAAGCCAAAGACTAAATCACGTGTAACCTCTGAGCTTCCAGGGTGGGTTAGAAACCCTTGGAAGATGAAATTGTTCACTTGAGGGAGTTGTGACTCGTGCAGAGTGAAGCTCCTGGGATTGAGCCTGAGGGAATCCTTACGAACGTGTCTGAATCCCAGAGCGAGCTGCGGAGCTGTGGGACTGTGTGAGGCCCAAACACAGAATTTAGATACAAAAGCTTTGCTAGATAACAAATACCCAAGGACGGGTCAGTGACGAAACTGCTTGAGTCCAAAGTCATAAACTGATTTTTTACCCCTGTGTTGTGCAGTTTACAGTTGTGTTTCTTATACCTGTTAAAAGTTGATTATAGATGGTAACGAGGAGCAAACCACAAAGGTTTAACAAACATTAAATGTTTATAATCCGCATCGCTGTGCAGTGTTGCTGGGTGACCGTAGCCCTGCGGTGATTCACCCAAGAGACGTCTGGTTTCAGTCCCAGATGAAATTGCTCCTTAAATTACAAAATAATGTGTACCCAGTAAAAAAATCTGCACTCACCTGAATGCAAATACTTTCATCTCCTGCTGTTTCTGTTGTTGCAGCATGCTTTTTTTTTTTTTTTTTTACAGAAAGATGTTTGTAACATCTGCATTGTGACAGTAACTGAGGTGTGTGAATTGAGACAGGTATATACCTACCTATCGACTCAGGCTGTGGACCTGTGAACAGATTAACCCCTGAAAGGCCAGGCAGTCCTAATTAAAACCTCGAGAACAATGTAGTCTTCCTGCAACTCCGGCATGTTTACCAACAGCCAAAGCAGTAACAACTTTCTCATGGGTTTAGACTCCTTCAGTGTTCGTTATGCCCATTTCTCACCCTTCAAGATGTGTAACATACCCCTCTTGCATAGCTGCTGCAACGCAGTTTGTTTCAGGGTTGGGCCCTAAGTGTTGCATTTCCATTCATATGTCCACGGCCTCATTATTTTTGATTAGTTTCTGAGCTAGTCTTTCCAAACATCGCTTTCTGGAGTGCAGCGTTCCTCTAAAATTGCTGCCAGGCTGGATCGGCTCGAACCTGATTAGCATGGAGCAGCAGGAGCCCTGGCATAGGCCTCTTTGCACCCACCCATGCAGCCAAGGCCACAATCAGTGGGTTATGTATTAATGAAGAAGAGCTGGTTGGCCCTGCAGTGCCAGGAGCACTGAAACTACCCAAAGGTTTCCAAATTGGCAGCCACGCCAGATTTTTACATGTATCATTTTGATCACAGTATCTCCTGTGTCTCTTGGTCGGGCATGGGTCCCTCCTGAAAAACAGACCCCCTGCTGTGGGTAGAGCCAAAGAAACGGGTCCTGCTTCACGACATCACCACAGCATGTTGTTGGAAGAGAATATGAAGGTTTTAAACGCATCCAGGACTTCCAGAGTGATATGGAATTCAGTTGGAAGAGCAGTGTGATGTTCAGACAGCATGAACCAGGCTTGGGCGACACGGGGCATGCCCCGTGAGCATACACACAGCAGTTCTCCAGCAGACACGATCCACACGTGCCCTCTAAAGCCAGCACGTTAGGACATCATCACACGTCTTCTGTGGAGCTGGGGTGTGCAGAAAGCCCAGTGAATCCTGAGCCTACTGTATACACATGGTACCATCAGGAGCAAAGCAAGGGTAAAATCCGAGCCATGTGGGGAGATTTTCATGGAACACATGCAAAAAGTAACCTGAAAAGTCAACAGCTGACAAGTTCCCAAGCCACGGGGCATTCATGCACAAGCTGCTGGTGCACAATAATTCTAATGAAAACAATTACATATCATTAAACACACAATGCACATACTTGCTTCCCTTGTTTTGCTCAAGTGAAGACTATTTCTAGGTCAAAGTGTCTCTTCCTTCTCTACATATTTCTTTTTAATTAACAAACTTTATTACTGTTTGTTTGGATAATCCCTGCCCTTTGATGACAAAGTGTTTTAGTCTTCCTTATCCTTTCCCTTTTACTCCTTGAGCACATCAAACTGGCAGTGATTCCTTCCCCTGTAATTCTTTTCCTCTTCTCAATTTTCTGTTTCCTGTCACTTTTAACTGTCTTGCCCTCGTACTTTTTTTCCCCACTTTCCTATATTTTGCCAGAACAGGCTGCACAGCAGAGAAGTCTGGTCATGCGAACGCCCAAGAGATTAATTAATCTTTGTGCCTTTAAGGCTCCTGAGAAGTTCAAGTCTGACCAGCAAAGAAAGAATCTGCAGCAGAATTACCTTTCTGGAAATAAATAAAGCCTCCCCAAAGCCCTGTGGGAGAAATACATCGCCTTATTTCTGATCTGATCTTACTACTTTCAAATTCTGACTACTTTATAAATTAGGTATAAAAATGGAAGCCCGGAGGAAAATTCAAAGCTGCTTATAATTTTCTTCAGCTGTATAGAAGACGCTGTATGTTGAAGGCTACCCCTGGAAACCGAGGGGTAGTCCCCCCGTTTCAGGCCAAAGCCTGCTGCTGAACGTGGCACCTCCGGCCAGAGTCCCAGGATCGCACCCACCCAGGAGGAAGCACTCTGCTAAAATCAGTCCGCTGTTATCTTACTTTCAATCTCGCACAAATAAGGAACTGTACTTGCAACCACAGGAGCCTTGGTCCCCTCGGAAGCACCTTTTAGCCCAAGAGCCGAAGTAAAGCGACCGTGACTGGCTGCGGACTCTCCCCGATTCCCTTTATTTACCGTTACAAAACAAAACCGAGGCGCTCGCCTTCCCAGCAGGAAAAGCTGTCGAGAAGCCAAGATAAACAGCCGACAGGAAGATTTTGTTTCACACAAACGCGCACGCTTCCAGCAGCCCGATCCGCTGGGTCTGCCCGCTGCCGCTGCCGCTCCCCTCCCGGGTTGATCACCCCGGGGCGGCCTCCGCTCCCTGACGGGAACCGAACCGGGCGGAAACCGACGCGGGGCAGAGACGCGGGGTTACCGGGGCCCAGCAGCCCCGCACCCCGAGGCTCCGACGCCTGCGGAAGCCCGGGCGGGGACGGGACCGGCTGCTCCGGCCCCTGCAGGGCCTCTCACTGCTGCAGGGGTGATTTTATTCTCTCATTCCCCCAGAGGGGACCGCCCCGCACCGTGAGGCCGGGCGGGGGGCCCAGCGGGCCGGGGCAGCTCAGCCCGCGGGCAGCTCCCGGGAGGAAGCGGAAGCAGAGAAGCAGCGGGCGGTGCTGGGTGGCGGGGCCGGGGCGGGCGGTCCGTGTTCCGCGGCTCGGGGGTAAGTGCGGCAGCGGGTGCGCGGGGCTTGGCGGGGGCTTCTTATCGCCCCCCGCCGCGGGCGGGCCCGCGCTGGGCCGCCCCGATAAGGAGCAGGCGGGAGCCCGGGAGCCCCGGTCCCGTGCGCGGGGCGAGAAGCGCTTCTGCAGCGGGGGCTGCCGCGGTTCCACCGCTGTACCTATTTCCCCATCTCTACGTGCTAGTCCCGTGTCTATTTCTGTTTGTTTTACGGCGGGAGGGCTCCCCGTTTTGGGCTGTAGATGTGCTGTAGCGAGCAGGGGCAGGGGCAGGGGGGGATGCCCGGGTGGGGTTTACGCCTCTCTTGGTACCGGTGCATTTTCCTCTCCAGGCTGCTCAACTTGCTGTTTGAATTGCCCTGAGTTTTAACTCTTGCGTGGCGGTAGGGGGGGTATTGTCGAACCAAAACCACATCTTACTTGTCCGGAATTAGTTTGCTTCTCTCTTTGTTTTTGGCTCCCAGCTTTTTAATGAACCAAATAATGGTAGGAGACACTGTGGTTCTCTTGCATCCCTTCGTTAAGGGAAGAATCTGAGTGGAAAGTATTAATTAGTGTGTTTTCTTCCAGCATGTCTAATTCTGGCATGTTGCTGTTCTTCTAGAGGCTGTAGTTCAAGCTCCCTCCACGATGTTAATGTACAACAGTGTTACACGAAGCAAGATGGCTCATCAAAAAAAAGTGCTGATTCTAGTTATTGATTAAATGTGTACCTTGTCTTCTGGGTTGAAGTGTTGCATTCAAAATGATTGTGTAATGTGCTTGTGTAAAGCATATGGTTGGGTCATATTTGTGTCTTAGGCCTATGGGAATCAAAAAGCCTTGAGTCTTTAGTGGCATTGCGCGGTGTAAGGAGATACCTTTGTTCAGACAACTAAATTCAGGTTAAAAAGCACCTACTTGCAAAGCACCTATAAAACTGCTGTGCAAATTTAGAATGGGAGAGAATAATGTTGTCACTGTCACTTTCTTCTGAGTCCCTGCCACATAAAATAGATGTCCCCCCCATCTGTTTCACTGATGATTGCCTTCAGCAGGAACATCTGGACTTACTACATCTCAGTGCAAATCCAGAGCCACCAGTTTGGGTCTAACGGCTGTTTTGCACCAGGAGGTGCTGGTCTGTTGCAGTCCCGATAAGAAGCGCACTCAGACTCTTAAGTATCATCTCAAAGGGTATTTGTTAGAGCTAACCCTATAAAGAAAGAGGGTAGTGTTGATAGTCTTACATTCCTTCAGGTGCTGGGAACCCAGAGTTGTGCAGCATTGAACTGCCCTCCTCTGCGTGTTGTGCAGACCCTGCCCATAGCAAGGGTTTACCCTGTTTCAGTTCCTTCAGCTGTCTGAGATTCTCTCACAGCAAGACAACTCTATTCAGCATTTTTCCTGGCAAACCAAGGATGCTCACATGAGAATTTCCTGCTTTTTTTAGATAAAGGCAAGCACATGTAGGTGGTGTAATCAAGTGGGAGCTCCCTTGCAGGCTACCCTGACACAACCAGCTGCTGAACTTGTCCCACAGCTGGGGGCTGTGTCCCCCAGCCTGCAGGCCACGCTGTACATGAAGCCCAGCACAAGACAAGCCTGGGACCTACTCACACTAATTGTTCTGTGGATCACCAGCTCCTTGGTGTACAACAGCCTTCGGGTCGGGGTCGCTCCAGCTGCTCTTCTGTCTGTAAAACACATCTGCACTTTGGTGTCTGCTGTAAATCTACAAAAGTGGGGTTTGAGAAGCTAAGCAATGGAAAACACGAGCTTTCTGTGTGAACACATCCATCAGCAGGGCCTTAATTATCTGAGGAAAATTACAACGTTATGGAGAAGGCAGAGCTACTTTGGGATAGTACTTTATGTGAATGCTCTGCTTTGAAAACATCCATTCCTCCTACATAGTCAGCTGTGTAACCAACGTTGCATGCCTCCACTCTTGGTTTGGTTTGGTTTGGTTTTTTTAAACAAATAATATTAATGTGTTTGGACACAGCTGAACCTGGGAAGCAGCTTCCTCAGCTTCTGCTGAAATCAGCAGAATCAGCTTGGAAAATCAGCTTTGGAGCCCATCCTGAATGTGAGTTCTTTTTAACAGTTTGACCAGAAACGTAGTTTGTGAGGATGTTTTGACACAGTGGAAAAACCTTCCTTTTTGATAAAAAATATGATTAAAAAAAGAAAGTTTTCTTCACAATGCTCAACAGCCTCGATAATGAGTTGTGGTTCAGCTCTTGGTGAAAATTTGGATTCAAGGGTGACAAAGTGCCTATGTGGCATAAAAAGATGGGATTGATCCTCCAGCAGTGATGTACTTTGGAATGATATTTGTTTGTTTGTTTTCCTGGGCTATGCCTTCATCATTCGCTCCAAATTAAAACCCTGCCTGTATCAGATCTTCAAACCTTAACCTGCACCAGCAAAATGTGTTTCTCCCCAACCACTCGGTTCCTGAGCCAGCTGGTAGTGAGTTGGTAAAAGAGAGAGACAGTGCAGGAATCCTACAGAATTACTGTGCACAAGGGCAGACAAACATCTCTTGCTCCCTTCTGCCTCCTTAGTGCTAATTAAAAAAAAAAAGGTTTTCACCTCTATGAATTGTATGCTATTGCAGAATGCTTCTTTTTGTACTTCTCAACACTGAGAAATCTTAAACCTGTGCATTGTAAGAGAAAAGGGATTAAGAGGGAAGAGGAAAGAGCTTGTTTTCTACTCCCCAGGGTAGCTATTCATCTCCTTTGTGCCAGTAAAAATTCTAAAGAATCTGCTTCATCTTTATTCTAGCATCACGGGACCTCTATGTTTTTATTATATAGATTTTTTTTTTTTTCCCATAAAAAGGGTAAATTGCTACAAATTAATGAACTGCTGCAAAACTTCCCTTTGTTCTTGTTCTTCTCTAGGCAAAAATGTCTGCAGCATGCGGCTTCGTTGCACTCCACACTGGGCAGAAGATGCCTCTGATAGGACTAGGAACTTGGAAAAGTGAACGTGGCCAAGTAAGCAGAGAATAATACAATGTTGTGCTCTCAGTGTTTGTGTTTTGTGCACCTTTTTTGAAGATCCTAGGTCTGAATGGTTTCAGTCTTAGGTCCACTGAAGTCAGTGGAGGAATGGATGTGTCTATTTGCATGACTAAAGCCTTAGGGCACAAAATCAGCAGCAGAAGATCCCTTAAGACTTGTTAACCCAGGCCTAGGGAAGTGCTGCTCTGGGAGATGAATCCAGAAGAGACCAAGGAGTGGGGTGAGACAGGGAAAAAGCTGTAGCTATAATGTGGTGCCCGACTGGTAGACCCTCCTGCTGCCAGTTTGACCAGACATCTCTCTGGCTTGGGCTGATGACTCTGGGATTACTTTGGGAGGCAAGAACTTGAGTTGTTCTTGTCCTAAGTCCTGTTCCAGCAGTCAGCCAACATTAGCAGAAAACCAAAGAACTCGCTTGGGTTGTCCTGCTTTCAGACTAAGGTTAAGACTACTGTGTCATTAGGCAATCACCATGCTTCTAAATGCCATGAACTGGCAAACAGCACACTCGGAAACAACTCAGCATGTGACCACAAACTGTCTGTGGGAAAGTCTGCACGCTGTAGACCATGCCTCCTGTTGTAATATTTCCCTCCCTTGTCTGTCTTTTCCTTTCTGTTTCGTATAGTTATAGACGAATTCTTGGGGGAAGAGATTGCACATACTTGCTGTGAAAGGCCCCATCCCTTGCTCGGTGCAATTCTTAGCTGGTTTTGCTGTTTCTAATGCCTTTTGGGCTACGTGCACTGTCACGTGTCTGTGCAGTACATGTTGTGTATCTTGCTGCTACTCTCACCTTAGCCTCATGTTGGTTTTGGAGTCTGTTGGATGATGTTGTGTGACTCTTGTGACTGAGAGGGGAGGTTAAAACCCTTCTCAACGTGTCCTATTCCCTCGTGCCAGCTAGAAGAAAAGATATAAAAATTCAGTCTATTCAGAGGCATTTTGTTGTTGGTCCTCCTGTCCAAACAACTGTCAGGACAGGGGATCTGTTGGGAATAGACGCTGTGCTAATGTGGAAGCTAAGCTGGTGTGAGAGCTCAGTCAACCTCTTAAATGAGGGCAAGGATGAACGTTCAGCTCTGCCACCTAAAACATGAACTGACAGCTGAATTACGTTTATTAACATGCAGGAACTTAATGGATTAGTTTCTGGGCACCCAAAGCAGTTAAATGTGCATTGTCTGAAACAAATGCCTGAAACTAAACAAACGAAATATGACTGCGTTGTTTGTTTTGTGCGCTAACTGTTCTGAGGAAAGGGCAGTCTTATCAAAGAAGCAGGAAAAATCCTGCTTGTGCATAATTTAAACCTAATTCAGCTGGATTTTGCCATAGTAAGCACTTCCAGCAGCTGAATCCCACACAGGATCCAGCTATCTTCTCTGGGGTCCCGTGAAAGTCATTTGGAGTCACTTCTTGGAAAGATCTGGTATCTTCAAAGACTTATTCCTAGAATATATTCAAGGCAAAATCAAGAAAGTGCAGTGAAAATGGCCAGAGTTATAGGATTTGGTGCTATTCCCATCGAATAAATAAATTCCTAGTTATCACTCTTGAAAATTCAGAAGCATATTAAGAATTTGGCAGAGTGTCCTTAAAAGGACATGATGTAGTTCAGGGAGAATAATTGTAACTATGAATTAAAGACAGAGGGCCAAAAACCCAGAGAAGCAGAAGAATTATCACTGGTTGTATTTAATGTAGCAGTTCCCAAGTAGAGGCTATTTATCAAAAGCTCTTTTGTGCAAGGGCTGCATTAGAAGCAGGAGTGGAAGTGGATGGCTTTTAAATTCTTTCAGGTACATATTTTGCAGATTGTAATTTCTTTCCTTGCCAAGTTGCTTTTCAGTCTTGACCTTACTCTCTGGAGTCATTTCTTTATTATTGCTGATCCTAAACAACCCTTGACCCTGTAGCCAGATCTTAGCAGCCCAGTACCAAGGCATCATTGCAGCCCTTAGTTTCCTGGATGGTCAGGGGAGGGAAATGACTGAATCTAAATCTACATTGGAAGACTATAGGAGATTCTATAAAATAACAGAATGTTTTCTATCTTACATGATCAAATGCTGGAAGAGAAATGTGTTTTGCATGTTACCATAGGAACGTGATGGAGGACTGTTGAACGAAAGGGAACACAGTACAGAAGCTTATGAACTGGCAATGTGAATGAGTTCAAAGAGAAGCCCATTCAACAGGAGCATCAAGAATATCAGTAGCATGTTTTGTTTTGTTTTAATATTAGAGCTTGATTATCTTAATCCTTCAATGCTTTGTTCTGTTCTCTCAAGTGGGCTGTGATTTCAGCCTAGAGGATTGATCCCCACCTGATGAACCAGTCTAACCAGGCTGTGGTAGTTGCTGGTTCTGTCTGGAAGAGAGACACAGGGCTTAGGGAAGTTGTATTTCTGCATGAAACTTCAGAGAAGCTGAAGAGGAAATGTGTAGCTCAGCAAACCAGTTGGAATGAGTGTCTTGTGACAGGATTGCAGCTGTGGAGAAGACACTTCAGTTCTTGGAAAAGCTCGTTAGACAGTATGGAGAATCCCCATTACATGAACAAAAAATCACTGCTGCTGGTACAGGAAGAGACTTGAACTCAACACCTGAAGGATAAGAGGCAAAACTCTTTATTTTAGGGAACGTTGAAGCTGGCATTACTTATGTGGTGCTCTGAGTTCCTTTTCAGCAAATTTTAGTGCAGTATGTACAAGCTGTGATACAGCAACACGTATGTTCTGGTCATGCTGCATCTGAGTATCATGTGCACTGATGATCTTGTTTGTTTCTATTTCCCATCAGCAAATGTATGTGGACTGCTAAAATCAGACAGCTTTGCAGGAAGCAGGGGAAGATGGCAGAGCCTTTTGTTTCTAAGTGTTACTGACTGCGATGGTTGGAGGGAAAGCCTCTTCATAATAGCTGGGGGCTATACAGAAGAGAGTCCACAGTCACTTGATCTCTGTGTTGCTTGGAAGTACGAAGATGGCTTGTTAGTTTTTCACCTTGGGATGAGCAAATGAAAGGGCTGGAAATCTAGTAATGGGTGTTATAATGAATTGGGACCTACAGATACTGTTTCTGAACCTGCCACTGATTGTTAGCAATGTCGTGTTCCTTCGTCCTCAAAACCAAAAGAGGGTGGGTGGGGAGCCCAGGTCCCTTGCTAGGATGTGTAAGTGGGAGTGTAGTTTCCTAGGACTTTGCTGTTGAAGGGGAGTAAGGCTTCAGCTGCAATACTGTGTCTTCTTGTGGGGCAAACCACTTCAAGATAAGCATGAACCAGCTGATGAGACAGCAGCAACAGCGATGCAAGGTTTGGGAAAGATGAATTGTGATGAAAGATGGAAGTGCCCACAGTTACATGGTCGAGAGAGGCTTGAGAGGGGGTGTGCTGGTGCTTTCCAAATGGGCAAAAAGCTCTTGCAGAGGGAAAGTTACGGATTTCATGTCTGTGAGGAACAGGATGTGGCATCAAGGCTGTCTCAGTTAGACATCTAAAAGGCTTTGGACTTTCTGGATTTCTAAGCACTGGAGTAGGCTGTCACTTACAAGAAGGGTTTGACAAATGAGTGTAGGAGTACCTTAGGGGTAGTTGGCCCTGCACTGGGGCATGAGGATAGACTAGGTGATGCCTCAAGACCCTTTCAGACCACCTTTCTGTAGTTACATGATGCTGGGTTGGTGAATCACACTTAGGCTGTGTGACTCAACTTGCCTAATGCAGAACCAAGTCTGGGATTACTCCTTCAGTATTAGCCTGTCAGTACTGCTCCTTTAGCACTAGTGACAGGCTCAACTAAAGAATAATAGGAAAAGCTGAAGGATCCTTTGACTATTGTTACATCACACCAAATACCCAGAGGCATATGAAATCTCCAATTGCTTCTGTTGTCTTTTTCTTTCCTCTGCCCCCAGGAGATCCATGTACATGTCTGAATATCATCTGAAACATAAAAAGCTTTATATTAAAACAAAGTACGCATCTTAAATTTGCATCTATCTCTTATTACTTGGGGTTTTTTTTCCACTCTGGAAATGCTTTTTGCACGTTTTCTCTTGACTGTTTGCCTGTCGCGCGGAACAGGAGCTCTCAGTTCACACTGGAATGTCTTACACACTGGAATGTCTTAGTAGGCCGAGAGCAGTTTACATGAATACAGATTTTGCCCAAATCCAAACCTCATTTAAATGACCAGTCCCAGTTTTTCAGTGCTTGAAATGCATCAAAACACTGATAGAGAAATGCAGCCTCCTGTTTATTGCTCTGCAGAGCCGTGTCTGGCGTGCCTTAGTTTTCTGCGAGTGGGGCCCAGTTTCAGTTGATGACAAATTTTGTGCCTGTTTGGATTTAAAAAAAGATTACCATCCTGATAGAGGAAATGGGGGATTAGGACAGACAGAGAGCACCGCTGTTTTTCCTTCCCTTTCTGCTTCTGCTCCACAACTCTCACCTGTTTGGAGAGTGGATATTGAGTTTAAAAAGCTTTTACTATGTCTCAAGTGATTGCAGAATTACCACGACCTTGACTTTGTAGTGACCTTCTGAGGAACGTCTTTGTCAAAGTGAAACAAGGACTGTAAATACCATCCTGCTAGAGAAAGGAATAGCTTACTTCATGGCTGTAATAGAACTGCTTTGTCATTCTGGCTAAGGGAAACTGGTCTACATTCCAGTTTTCTTCTCAAAATGCCAAAGAATGCAGTCAGAGTATCCTGTGTCTGCCTCTACTGCAGTTCTTGACAAGAAAAACAAATCAAATCCACCAGTAGAAGACAGATCTTTTTTGTGTTTGATTCCCCCTTGTCTTTCTGTAGCTCTGAGAGCAGGACTCTACACAGCTTTACTTGGTGTTTATCATTTTATCAGCTTTAAAATTGAAAATGCTGGTATTTTGATTAAGTTGAAAGAAATCAATCTCTCTCTAGCCTTAGTGGATACATTTCTTAAGCTCTTGACAAGAGAGACATAACCTCTATAAATACAAAAGGAACCTCCTGCATCAAGCACTATACACAGAGTAATTCCCAATCTTCCACAGCAGTCAGTGAAGAGCAATGTATAGAAATCCACGTACAGATGAGACGTACTCTTACTGTAGCACTCCAGATGGACAGTGTAAAAGTGCTTACTGCCCACTGGAAGTTCAATGAAATAGATTTTATTTAATGCTCATCAGCCTAAGGGAGATGATGACAACACTGAAACCTGTAGCAGTTCTTGGTTGTCGCAAGGGACACGTTGCTGTTGGCAGCACCTTTGTTGTCAGTGATGTGGAAAGCAAAGTGCAAAGTTGGGAGCATCATCAGGAGATTCTCTGCAGGCCAGGGGATACCATTCAGCAGTACAGTGACTGTCATCATTGTGCAGTCCTCAAGAATGAGGCACGAAGGAAGAAGGTGCCATAAAACAGCATTATCTTGGAAATGAAGTGTTAGCAGCTGAACTAAACTAACTCTGGCAATTCTAGAATAGAAACCAGGCTCTTCTTTTACTGGGAGAGGAGATGTTTTCCAGGCCTGACTGACATTGATTGATTGGTGTGTTAGTTCCAGAATGTTTGTCTTCCTAAGCCATGATTTCTTTGAAAACTCCTTCATAAGGCTCATTTTATGTTTAAGAAAAGTATGACAACTGTAGTTCAGAATGAATCCCAGTTCTGTGTGGTCAGTTGGCCCGTGTGCATGGTCCATTTTCTTCTTCCTCTTGGAGCTTCTGCTGGCAATCAGCTCTTGGCTCCTAAAGGCTGTGCCACAGAGCACCTCTGCAGTTGGAGCCTCGTGACCTTAGGGAGGTCTGTACTTCAGGGGTGTTCCTCACAAAGTCCCTAACATCTTTAGTATCTAATTTTTATGGTTTGTTTGGTCTTTTTTTAACCCCAGTGATGTGTCCTTTTTCACTGCTTGCATTGAGTAACCTGTTTCTGGTTCCAGGTGAAGGAAGCAGTGAAGCATGCCCTGAGTGTGGGTTATCACCACATCGACTGCGCAGCAGCTTACACCAACGAAGCAGAGATTGGTGAGGCTTTCCAGGAGTGCCTTGGGCCCAACAAGGTAAAAACCACAAGAACCACCATGCTGACTGTGTTGTATCAAAATTTACAACTGGGACCTGAAAGTAGATTGTAAAGTTACCATTTGTGGCTCTTCCTCCTGGTCTGTTCCAGCTGGTTTGTTATTAGCCAGGAGCAGGAATGAAAGAGGCTGTTCCCTCCTGGCTGTCAGGAGGAGAAAAGATTGTCAGGAATATTTTCAATGCCTTGTTTTCAAATTTCCTTGCCTGTCCCTTTCCCCCTTGCAGTGTCCCAGTTTGGGTGTTCAAAAATGCTAGAACAGCATGCACTGGCGGGTAGCCACAGCAGATTCCTTGGCTGTGGGTCTTTTGGCTACAGACAAAATAGGTGTGATATGTTTTTTTTTGTTTTTTTTTTTTTTTTAATTTTCTTTTACCCCCAAACATTGTATTTGAAAGTTTGGTATCTGTGCCTCTAGGGCCTGCACCTCAGAGTCCATGGCCTAAATATAATGTGATGTGACAGGGATTCCTATGGATGACCCGAGGTGGAATCTTAGAATTCATTCCCTTGCTCTTGTTAGCCCCGGGGGGTCAGAAGGATTACCTCCACAGCCTCCCAGCCCATGGAAATAAAGTTCTTATGTTCCTGCTTTCCTGCTGCTCTCTCCTTGGCTTTAGGGCAGTCTCTTTGTTGTGTGATGAGCTCGAGAGAGGCTGTTTTCAGCTTGCCCCAAGGATTCCTTCCTACCAGATATGGTAACTGACATAGGGAAGCCTGGGACTCTCTTACTCAGTTCCTATTAGCTAGCTAGCTTAAAACTAAAAGTTTTAAACATCTTTCTCCTTTTGAACACAACAGCCATGTCTGAAACACAGAGAAAAATGGATGGTTGGAGGAGAGAAACTAAGGAATGAATCATCCCAGCTTCTACAAAGTACAGACTTGAGTGAAATTCGGTCCCACGTACGGCAGCAAGAAGTGCCCTCTGATGTTCTGTGCTTCAGCACACAGCAAACATCATCTTCCTTTTGCATTTTATATTTCCTAGTTAACCAGCTCTCTATTTGTTTAATTTCTGGGTCTTACCCTTCCAATACAGGGTACAGGGCACTCGGTGTTTTCCTTCCAGGACCTGGAAACTCAACTGCAGAGGTTTGGGGAAACTTGTTTATTTTCCCACACTCCTTCCATAAGAAGGATTCTTGGTTTATAACATGTGATGCATATAGTGAGTTAGCAGGTTGTGCCTAGAATATCTGAATTGTTAAATAGAAATCACAACATTTACATATGAATGAACCAAGTAGACTTTCTTTTGGCCACACCACACTTAGTAGTGGCTTTAACCCTTGAACTGCAAAGTTAGGGGAAGTGTGTTTTGTTCTTCAGAGCTTCTAAGAAATTGGTAAGTATTTGGTATACTTTAGGACTTGCCAGTGTGTGTATTTCTCTCACTCTTCTCCATCCAGTATATTTTTGAAAGGTTTAATTTGTAGGTTACATGTCTTTATTTATTTAATTTTTTTTTTTAACACATAAATTGTTCTCTTTGTTTTCAAGCTAATAGCTGGGGAATTGCTGCAGTTCTCTTTAGGAACTTGTTCCAGTAAATGATGGTCCAGTAAATGATGGTCTCCTCCCTTTTTTAAAGGTTCTTAAAAGGGAGGACCTGTTTGTCACATCAAAGCTCTGGAATACCAAACACCACCCAGAAGATGTAGAGCCAGCACTAAGAAAAACACTTGGAGATTTGAAGCTGGATTACCTGGACTTGTACCTCATGCACTGGCCTCATGCCTTTGAGTAAGTTCTTCATGGAAAGGTCACAGAAATGCAGAAACCTCAGTTTTACAGAAGTGGATGGACCTTCTTTCTCAGATATGAATTTCTTCCTTTGTATACTGCCTGCAAGGTATCTTTTAGTCTGGCTGATAGTGTAGCTCTACAGACTGTCCCAGGGATGCTCTTTCCTACCTATAACTGTACACTTACTCATATTTGGCCCTTTCATTCACAGAAACAGTTGTTCAAATTTCATTCTTTGAATTACAGTTGGGTGGGAATTTGTTTACTGTTAGATTTGTAGCAGGTCTGTAAACATACAGCAGAGGAGACAAAACTTCTGGTCGTGTGTAGAAGTATGGTAAGTAGAAAAGGGATTATTGTTCTCTTTATCTAGCAATGATGAGGCTGGGAAAATGGGTATTAAGTCTTCATTTAAAAATCTTTAAGCAATTACTTAAATTTTGTAATAGTGAGAAGAATTAGGTAAGGATATTAGGATCACTAAGCTTCTAACAGGTTGGCATGGGTGCTAAAGATGGGAAACTGAGAGTAGCCTAACTGGGAAAAAGTAATAGACTTTATGGGTCAGGTTTCTATATTAAAGCTTGCCATCTCACACTGGCTGAAAACATGGTTTGCTGTGAGGTAACCTCTTTCCTGAGTTCAAAATATATGAATAAGTTGAAAATGGTCTTAGTGTCTTTGTCCAGGCACTGGGGAGGTGTGGCAGCTCTTCTTGGTTCTGCTGTTGGCCTGAGTGGTAAGCTTGAGGAAATCCTGTCACTGCTTTGTGCCTTCCTTCTACTTCTCTGTAAAATGAGAATTAAGTGCTTTGTGAAGACAACAGCACTTTTCACTAACAGTGATGGACTATCCTGGAGTGGCCAAGCACATGCAGTGTCCTGGTGGTATCTGTATGAGGAGGAAATGAAAATCACTTCTTAGGACACTTCAGTTCTACAATTTGAGGAAACAGGAGGAGGAAGTTTGCCAGTTAGGTGCTAAATGCACCTAGCCTACAGTCCCAGCAGAAGCAGTGTTCTTTGCTTTATTTTCTTGTAAATGTGGAAACAGTGGCTCATCAGCCCTCCCCCCCTTCAGTAAAAAGGCAGAGGGGGAAATAAATCTCCTGGCTAGATGTTGACACAGAGACCTCATTCAAGAGGGGGAAACCCTGTCAGTTTACGGGGCTTCTGTCTGTTCTGCAAATCTGAGGAGGTTTTTTTCCCCTTCTAGTCATATGAAGTGAATTTTACAAAGCATACAACACTAGCAGTAAGAGGAAAGACACCCGAAGTGTGCATATATTCCTCAGCATAACAGAATGAGGAAGTGTTTTCAACTAGAGCTGCTTTGGAGGAAGAACTGCTAAAAATTCCCCCTATTACGAAACAGGTTTGTTTTCCAGTTAACTGAAAAAAACCCAACCAAACCATTAAACATTGCTTTGATAGTAACTCATAGCATAAATAATGATGTCTATTTAGCTATTACTAATATTTAAATGTGCTTGGTGTTGTGGAAACTGACATTCTAATAAAGCAGTTTTGTGTTTTCTCATTGGAAACTGTTCACAGTTTTCCGCTAGTTCCACCTCACCTGTTCTAATGCATGGTTATCTGTAATGCCTGTTGTGTTGGGAAGCTGAGCAAATGAATGTTGTGTACACAGAAATTAATTTTCTGGATGGAAATCACAGTGCCTCTAGGTCTTGAGAATTAATCTCTCACTTACTATATTACTCTTGACATATGAGGCTGAGTTGAGAGCTTATAAGGCTTTCAGAGTTATTTTTGGTTCTCGATTTATTGATGACATGAACAAGAACCATCTCCCCTTGTCCTCAGCTGCTGCCATTTCTCACACTGTTCACTGCTCAGCTAGAGCAGGGGGAGACAGTCTCTGATCTGAGCTGGCAGGGTCCTGCAGGGGTTATCAAGCAGTGCTCTGCCAGGGGGGTTGCTTTTACCCCACGAAGCACGGACTGCTCAGAGACCAGTCACAGCCCATCAGCAGTGGTGTCACCTGCCATAATCAGGTGCATTGGGGTTTTGTTGGTGTTTGGTTTGGTTATATATTTTAAATGGGTTGGTATGGCTAACTGGAAACCCAACCTGTAAGTAACATGTGCATGTTAAGGCTCCTGTGAGAATCTGTGCTGGTATTGAATGCTAACGCTGCTATGGAATCCTGGGGGAGTGGGAGGGCCAGGGCTTTGGAATCCAGTCTCTTATAGAATCATAGAATGGTAGGGGTTGGAAGGGACCTCTGGAGATCACCAAGTCCAACCCCCCTGCCAGAGCAGGGTCACCCAGGGCAGCCCACACA
>WTSP01024440.1:0-10814 GCA_025331215.1 Actenoides lindsayi | reverse complement strand
TGTAACCATTCCTAAGATCCCCTCTCAGGCTTCTCTTCTGCAGGCTAAACAGCCCCAGGGCTCTCAGCCTTTCCTCATCAGAGATGTTGCAGCTCTTAAACCAAGATCTCTTTGGTAGCAGCTCCAAAAAGGCTATGAAGACTATCAGTCCTCTCTCAAAAACAAACCAAAAACCCAAGGCTAAGTTGCTGCTCTCTAAATCAGCTTTTTTTGGTAGATCAACATGTGCAAATAGCTTCTGCTGGGTATACAGTGGCTTATCAGCTCCGTGTAGTTACTACTGTCAAGGCAAGTAGTTCAAAGTATTGTAGAAAAAGTTTACATAGGAAAGACTATGTGAAATAATTTCTTACAGGCTAAGGCAGCATAATGGGATTCAACAAATACACTCAGTTTGTACTCTAACCTCCAAACTAGGTGTAAGCTTTGTGGAAAATTTCTTTTGGTGAAGAGCTAACATCATATAAATAACGTGGTGTATGTACTTCCACTTTCCCTTTGATGCTGTAGACGAGGGGACAATCTCTTCCCAAAGAACCCTGATAACACGATGCGTTACGATTACACTGACTACAAGGATACCTGGAAGGCTATGGAGAAGCTGGTAGAGAAAGGGCTTGTGAAAGCCATTGGGCTGTCAAACTTCAACAGTCGTCAGATTGATGATGTCCTAAGTGTGGCTACAGTCAAACCAGCTGTGCTCCAGGTAAGAGGAATGAAGGAGAGGACAAATTCCTCTCCTTTTTGTCCGTAAGAGTGAAGAATTTGCAAAGCAGTGCTACGTGGTCAGCACAAGCAATGCAGCTTCTTCTGTAGAGGGAGGAATCCAGCCAGCTCTGCAGGTGTAGGCACACAGATGCTCTTCCCAGGAACATTCACTTGTTGGGGAGGAGGCCCCATAGCCACATTCTGTAGCCATTTATGCCTGCTTAGTTGAACAGGCCCATGGAAGAGTTCATCTTCCCTGTAAGGAACAATTTGATCTCTAAGAAGCAAGAATTGTGAGGGAGTAATCCTATAGATTACTCCCTATAGATTTGAATCCTATAGAGAGCTGCCTTGCTTGCTGGCTGATCTGTTTGGTACATAGGGAAAATCCAGCACTTTAAACTTGGGTGACCTGTTCTTCTTTTCCTCTAATGTTAGCCTGCCAGATGCTTTCTCATTCTCCTGGTAGAGAGTTAACTTAAAGCTTGTCCTCATAAGGTTTTCCAGGATCTGGAATGATGTCTTGTGATGTGTTTGATTCTGCTGTTTCTTTAGAGCTGTGCTGGCCTCTGTTCTCTAGCTGCTCATTGTGGGTCATTTTCATAGGTAGAATGCCATCCTTACCTAGCTCAGAACGAGCTGATAGCTCACTGCCAGAAACGAGGCCTGGTTGTCACTGCCTACAGTCCCCTGGGTTCTCCTGATCGCATGTGGAAACACCCGGATGAGCCTGTGCTTCTAGAAGAACCTGGGATCAAAAAACTGGCAGAAAAATACAGCAAGTCACCTGCACAGATCATCCTCAGGTACAGAAGGGTTGTGAGAGAGGGTGGGACCTGGGACCTGGCCTTTGATAAAAGAAAACATGCATGGTACAGTGCGTGTTCTTCTGTACCGGTGGGGAGCTAAAATCACAGGGAGGGCCAAAACTGCTTTTGGTGCTTGTTTGTGGCAGAGTCGGTCTTGCCTCAGTGCAGGTGAATGGCATGGATCAGTGGGTTCCATTCAGGGCCTGGGACAGCTCACTACCTCTTCTGCTGTGGAATGGCAGTAGGACAATCCAGGCAGCAGTGTACCACCTTTCAGTGCCACCTACTGAATTTGCACATGGTCAGTTGCTCGAACCCGTGAGCTCTTGCTACTGCCTCCAGATGGGCTCCCAGGAAGAGAGGCTGAGGAGGGACCTTCCTTCTTTACACTCAAGAACTGTTTGCTGGTTTGTTTTCATATAGCAAAAGCCAGCTGGTGGATACTGGGAAACAAGATGATTGAGTGATATCCAGAATATGATCAGCACCTTGTAAAGTAAAATTGGGTTTCTGTCCTCATTTTTATGCTCTGTACCTGTCGGTGTCAGTAGTACAGTCTTGGGCAGCAGCAAGTTACCCTGCCAGCCAAACGTGTTAGAGATTTTGTGCTCAAACTACTGGGCACTTGAGGGATCTGGGTTTTCTCCTAGTTTCTCAGTGTTTGTCATGTTAGAACTTGTATAAAATGCTTAAGTACATTTTTTTTTCCTGACTGTTTCTTAGGTTCCTAGCTTAAAGCACTTGAAACTTGCTTGCTTGGTTCAAAGGCACATTTTTCTCTCATCAGTTAGCCCAGCAGCCACTGTTTTGCTTGAGCTTGGACATGCTAGGTCCTAATACAAGACAGTGCTATGTCAGCCCTCTTCTGGGTGCTTTTATTTCACATAGAAACATAAGTGGCATCTCTGATGCCACAGATCATTATTCAGCCAAAAGAAATACTGTGGTTCTTGGGCTACAGATGCAGAAGATCTCTCTCCTCATCTCCTCATCCACAGATGGCAAGTGCAGCGTAAAGTGGTTGCCATTCCCAAGAGTGTCACTCCCGCTCGCATTCAGCAGAATCTCCAGGTGAGTTTGAACAGAGGAAAGGAGTTGCAGCAGTGCCCCTCCATGGGAGTAATACACTGTCCTGCTAGCTGCAGAACAACAAGCTGAGGCACTTGGTTCATCCTTGTTCATCAACGCATGCGCATGCTTAGAAGGGAGGGCAAAGATTTTTGCTTAAAACACACCAAGTTTGTTTTCCAGGTGAGTGTGTGCCCACGTTAAGTGCACGTGCACAGACTTGTCATCAAAAGGTAAAGAATGTACTTTGTAGAAGTTAAACAAAAAAACCTTTACTGAAATTCACCTGAAATACAAATGTGTCGAACAAGGGAGTCTTCTAATGAGGTTCAGGGGTTCTTATTGATGAGTAACCCTTGCAAGTGAGGGTTGGTGACTATTTCTGCAGCAAGCTGTCACCCTAGTGGTGCTGAAGGAATGGAATTAGTGTGATTCACTTCTGCTCTGAAGTAGAAAGGGTTCACTTTAGAAATTATTTGAAAACTCTTCCTACCAATAATTTGGAGGGAAGTCTCTGAATCATCCCCTGTGATCTGTTTTTTTTCAGCCCTTAATCATTCAGATGGGCTGGTGACATGTTTTTTGAATTGGGACTCGTTTCTGTAACTGTTACTCCCATGAAACCAGTTTTGCCACGTAGTATACTGCTAGAAATGTCAAGAAACTCCAGTAAACTCTGCAGTTACTCAGATTTTAGATCTACGTGGGAATCAGAATATTTAATTGGATAGGTAGCACTTACTTGGAGGAACACTCCCATTGCTTTTTATCTTTGTGGAAGAGTTCTAGGCAGTATCAGTGTAAGCTTAGAGTTGGCAAGTGTATGAACACCTCAGGCTTCAAGCCTTCGTTTTACTGTTTGTTATAAAATGAGTTTAATTGCAACTTCATATTTATAAACTAATGCTGCCTGAAGCCAAGATTTTTACAGATACACAAATTCTATTGATCAGAGTTGCATGGAAATTCCCTCGTTTTGCAGCTCAGATTTTACCAAAGGTGCAGCTTCTGAAGGTGTTTGAAATACTACTAGTAGTAAAAGTTTTAATTGACTTGGGTTTTAACACTAGGATCTTGCAACTCTAATATAGCACACGGGGTTTCTTTTTGGAAGTACAAAAAAAAAACTTAGTATGCAACTACAGCTTAATAAATGATTGCAGTCGTGAGCGTGTTTTGCCTCGGGTACAACCCTGCTGTTGCACTGTCACCTGAAATTAAACAGTGAAACAGCCAGTGATGTCATGGGTCAATGCTGGTGGGTTCTGCCCTGGGTTAGTGAGAAGTGGAACCTTTTTGCCTTTAAGTCAAGTCTGTGGCTTGTGGATCTCTGGAGAAATTCACAGCACAAGGGGATGGCTGTGACTTACAAAGGCAACGAAAGCGAGAGGCAAAATTCAACAGTTGATGACTCATCAGAGGTTAAATAGGAAAAGCCTATGGTTATTGAATAAAGCCTTTTGCTTTTGTTCTCAGGTGTTTGATTTCAGCCTCACAGAAGAGGAGATGAGCCACATTGGAAGCCTGAATAAAAACTGGCGTTACATCGTGCCGATGATTACGGTAAATGTCTCGCGTGTTCACCGTGTGCGTGTGGCCACGGCTTGGGGGTTTGGCAGTTTTCCTTCTTTTACTGTCCCCATCAAAATGATTTACCCCTAAGAACACTACGTCCTCTTAGGGTATCTAAGATGAAAGACTTTTTCAAAAGCTGGGTACAAAGGAGGTAACCTTTTGAAAATGTTTCTCCCGTTTTGGCCATGGATGTGACCACCTTGAGCGGTCACTACTCACCTGTCCCAGGGCCTTGGAGCCAGAGTCCCATCTTCCTTTGAATCCTGCCAAACTCCTGCTCATTTGTTCTTCTCACATACAAGCAGCCCACGTCATTCCTCCAGAAGTACTCCTTGTCCCAGATGTCCTCATCTACTTTACACCGTAACTCCCCGAGATCAGTGAAGGCTCCGGGTGCTGTTAGTTCTCCGCATCCGTCATGAAAGTCACGTCGGGGAATTTGTCCATATTAAGGACCTAACTTTGTTCCTTTCCCTTGCTGGAAAAAACAAACAAACAAAAAAGGTCAATATTTTATCTTCCTGTCTTTATAGTGTTTCTTATTCCTGACTGTCCTCCTTCTGCCTATACAACAGAGAGCTGTTGCCATTCTCTGGTGCATCACTGACTGACATATAGCAACTGTGCTGGAATGAGTCTGAAGTGATTTATCCCTTCTCTGCCCTGCAGTGCACTGCACAGACACAGATACAGCAGATTTGGAAGCTGTCAGCTGTACTCTCACCTCTCCAGCACTTTGCCTGCCTTGAAATTATTCTTCAATAGCCAGTGGCTAGGAATTCTTTGTGGAAAGGTTTTCTCCAGGGTTTATCATTGAGTTGTTTTGAGCACTTGAGAGCATACCTGTGACTACTCTGAGTTAGAAAAGAGAAGCTGTGAATGTGGTGACATCTTTCACTGTTTGTCATGCTGGGGCTTATGAGAGCTTCAAGGCCATGCTTTAAACTGTACAGCTGCTTAGCTCTGTGTGCGTAAACATAAACCCCCACAGCCCCACAACCAAAGTTATCTTCGTGTTTATGGATCAGGAGTCTGAACACCAAACCACAAGTTTAGCTGCTGATGTGTGTGCATGTCATAGTGACAAACACACCTGCTGCTGACAGCATGTTTCACATGTTTTGCTACTCCTGCTGCAAACAAAAGCTGTTTTGTTCATGAAGCTGCAGAATACATTAGAAAGTAGCCTGGCTTTGGTGAGCCTGGGGTGATTCATCTGTTTCTGTTACCTGGGAGACCTGATCAGATCACAGTGCTTCACAAAGGGGAGATGAAATACAGTTCAAAGTGCTACCCATCCAGGTAGAAAAAGGACGAGTGTGATGCAGCTGGGCTTCAAAGATAGTGCCATATTGTCAGGTAACAAGACAGGAAGAAGCAGGATGAGGAGAATTAAAACACGACTCTGTAGCTGTAAGATCTCTAGTGGAAGCTTTTGTCTCCTGCCCATCCCCTCTGGGCTTATCGGAAAGAATTTTCATCAACGGTGAATTAAAATTCCTGCCTAACCTTTCAAGCCTGTCTTCTCTAGGAATCTAATTTACAGTGTCTGGATTTCAGAGTGTGATATGGCAGTGATATCAGAGCTCCTACCATAACAGTTTCTCCTTGCTTTACTTCACTGATGTTTATCTGCAAGTTCTTACAGTTGTGCCACTCTTCTCCATGTGGTGTTGTGTTTAAAGCCTGAGGAGAGGCTGTTAACGTTGCATGTAGACAATCTGCTTTGTACTTTAACAGTTCATTATCTGGATAGAGGCTGGAAATGACCTTGCACCAGCCTGAAATCCAGTCTTTTGGTAACACATAATTGGCCAAGGAATATACTTAAGCAAAACTTGAATGACTAGCAAGCCAGGAGAGGAGGAGTAATAGTGTGATACACATGGTGATCTGTCTGGTTTTGATAGTTGGCTACTGTTGACTTGCAGTGTGTTCACTGATGATTTTACACCACCACCCCCCCTCCTTCTCTCAAATTCCTGGGTTAGACTGGAATCAGCTCCGTGAAACATTGCTTCTGGCAGCTGCTGTCTCAGCATGCTGCAAACAAGAATGCTTACCTGAAGAGCTGGTCTGTGTAGTGAGATACGCAGGGGGAAAGAGGAATATGGACTTTAGGAACACGAAGTTGTTGGCTCTCAGGAGAACATGAGGAAACCTGAAGATACTGTGATACTTTTGTTCACAGTTTTAAGGCTTGCCTTCAGTTGACAGCTTCATTTCAGCTTTATTTTAATCTGAGTATTAGTCAAAGGTTCAACCTTAACATCTTCGTTTTCTGCTCTGTAGTGCCCCCAAGTGACTAATTTCACACCTCAGTAGTCACTGCAAACAATTAATTACTAGGGACTGTTGCTTTGAAGTGCAGGGTTTATACTGAAAGCTACTCGAGGGACTTGCTAGTGGATACTTGGCTTGAACGTCCCTCTGATTCCCTCTGCCCTCATAACACTCTGAGTGACCTTTAACATCACATTTGTACGTATAAAAATCACATTTATGTGTATAAAAATCAATTATTTCTCTCACATAACTTTTATTCAGTCATTAGTAGCGTAATATAAATTTTAGCTGAGAGATGTTGGTCTGTCACCCAGGGAGGTGTGTGTTTCTTTGCCACTGCTGCACCTGAATTTCCCCAGACATTACAGGTGAGGTTTTACCTCAGCTCCTGGGAAGCTGGGGGTGTTGCAATGGACTAAGTGCAACTAGAAATGCAACTTTTGCATCTGAACGTTTAGAGGTGGGATGCAGGAAGGGAGATTTCTTCATGGCCAC
The DNA here is from genome assembly GCA_025331215.1 of Actenoides lindsayi. Classification (NCBI taxonomy): domain Eukaryota; kingdom Metazoa; phylum Chordata; class Aves; order Coraciiformes; family Alcedinidae; genus Actenoides; species Actenoides lindsayi. Next base: position 3,873 of record WTSP01024440.1, on the reverse strand, counting down.
GTCTGCTTTTGGGCCAGCCTGAGCCTCTGTTTCATTACCCGTGAATATTGGTTTCACTATTCCCATTTTACAGCTGGAGACACATGGAAAAGTTCTTGAAGTGCTATAAGGGAGTTCAGTGACACTATTAATCCTTCAGTGTATGACCCTGAACAAGTTACTCAATGTGTTTCACCTTACCCATCAGTAAAACTGGCAGCCCAGCAACTCTCTCTCGGGCAAACGTGGGCTAAAGCTCCAACTGCAGTCATGACACATGCATGTTACAACAATTGCTTAAGAACAGCTACAAGGCAAAAGGCTTTTCTGACTGTTCTTAATCTGTCTTCAAGCCTGAGCAGCTTGGAAGACTTGCTTTAGGCTACAGATATCATATCTCCTTCTTTCAGGTTTTTTTTTTTTAATTTTTCTTTCAAGAAGTGCTAAAAGGACTTGGGATCAGAGAGGGAACAGCTCTTGTCTGAGCTGAGAAAGATGCTCCCAGATGTCTGGGATATGAAGATCTAAAAATCTAAACTGTGAAGCATTTGGAACTGAGAGTACGAATGGATTTTTATCGCTCTGATTTTGTCTGTTTACTTCACAGGTGAATGGAAAGCTGGTAGCAAGAGATGCTGGACACCCCTATTACCCCTTCAATGATCCCTATTAACTACTGGAAAACAACTTGTTAAGAGTAACGTGCTCCTCTGCACACCCTTCTACAAAATAATCATTGCCACAATCTGTCAAAAAACCCTGTCCAAATAAAACCTTCCTTCCTCAGTAGGTTTACTTAGAATGTACTGCTTCTGATTGACCTCCTCTCTGGAGGTACCACAGCTTCCAAATCAGAGTTTGTGGGTTTATTACAGTGACTTCAAGCTTGCTCCTGGAAGCATCAAATCTTTTGGGGAGTAGATCAAGAGCCAGGGAGTTTAAATCAAGTTCCAAACATTTCATCATCAGGCTAGGGCAATACCTTGGGGTTACTGCCTGTGAAACAGTTTTGAAAGTTTTAGTTATTACCATGAGGAGGAAAAAAAAAGGGTGAAGGCATGAAAGCATTTTAAGACTGAGCAACAGCTCAGCCATCACCTTTGATATCTTTACTAGTATGTTTTTTATATAGTGAATAAAGTGAAATGTGCTACAGGTGCACTATGTCCATAAACCATTCATTAAAACCCAAGTAGCCAGCCATGCCCAGTGCTTCGTATCCACTTTAGAGTACTTGTGGGAATTAGAATTCTCTATTTTCTTTTGCTTTTAATTTGCCTGTAGATTTGAGGAGAATAAAGGCATGCCCTGGAGCAGGCCTTCAGGGCAACCCTCTCTGTTGCTTGCCCATGGATAGGTTTCAGCTCTGACAACAGCTCTGCTCATCACAAAAGCTTCAAGAACTTTTTAGCAAATCTTGTAGGAAAACATCCTATTGCCCAATGTCTCTTTACCAAAGACGTCCATTTTGCATTCTGGAAGGTCACAAAATCAGTTCCTGACTACACAGGAAGAGCAAAGACCTGTCAGTGGACCCCTTCCATTTGAATGTTGCATTTGTGACTGCCACCTGGGCTGATGCTTGGGAGAGCTGGTCCTGGTGCCTGCTCTACTGCCAGCCTGCTGGTAACACCAGGCACGTCACCGGCCTGCCCTGCACCTCTGGCCTCCCCCTCGCCACGTCTCTGTGTTACTCCTTGGCAGGGACTAGTTTACACTGCTGAGCAGGACTGTAACTCTGGCTACAGCTGCTGTTTGGGTTCTGTCTCCTAATGCCATCTAAGCACCGAGAGCATGAGGGTTAGTACCTGCCAGTGCCCTGATGGTGATATCTTCTGTGGCCTTAGCAACTCTTTACTTTGGTTTTCTCTACCTGTAAAATAGGATTAATGCTCATTTGCCTTGGTGCCAACAGGCCTTTTGGGTATAAAATAGCAGAACTTTTTCAGATCTGTTGACACCATTCAGAGACAGTCACAGGCACTTCGCATCTGCTGCTGGTTAAAGAAAGCTGAACTGGCTGGAAGTGAAATGAAGAACACATTTTTCAGTTTTCCCCATAGCAGTAATAAACATAGAATTGGAAAAAATAATCCTCTGTATTCCAAGAGTTCAAAAATTAAAGAATTAGATCCTTACAGGTTTGATAACTTCCATTTACAGTAGGCCTAGAGTACAATGACATGTTCATCTCAAGTGGAGGTGCCTCCTCAAGCGTTCCCTGCCCCGGGCCTCACAGCGTGCAGCCGAACGGGAACAAACCTGTTCATCACTTGTTGTAATCCTTTAAAATTTAAAGAATTTCTGTTCCTCAGGGAAGTGTTTCCTAATTCCTGCTGAATTTACCTCAGTGGAGAAAGCCATTGTAGCTCAGTTAGGATTCTTTACTAGACTGGACATTTTGTTCTATAAGGGAAATGAAATCCATGCTGGCTTTTTTGTTACTCTAATCAAACACAGGTGACTTTGAATTCAGTTCTTACATCCAATCAGTAGGGAAGCGATTTTACTTTGGAGGAGCGATGTAGAATGTTACCAGCAATGATCTTGCTAAGAAAAGTGGCTTTTGTTCTTTGTATTTCCACTTGCATGTTTGCATGTCTCCAATAAATACTGTTAACTCAGCGCGTGACTTCGAGACTTTTTCCCTCACCTCTCATGTCCCGACCTCCGTTAACTTTTTCCAGTTACTCCTCTAATCAAGGGTCAGCGCGTGGGCAGGGAGAATTCCCAAGAAAAGCAGAGTAATTCTGTACCTCTGCTAAAACTCAAGGATTCCCAGCGTTGTTACTGCGTGGAGTGACGCTGTGCAGTCGGAGCTGGAGAACTTTTATCTTGAAATAACAGCGGGGGAAGGGAGCCACCGGGGCTCCCAGCAGCCTGGCTGCTGCTGTACGAGCTTTGCGGAGGCCTCTGGCTGTCAGAGCTGCAGCAGCCACGGCTGCTCCGTCCGGGAGGCCGCATGTGCTGGGGGCAGACCAAAGCACCTGCGTGAGCAGGCCTGGAGATGTTCACCCTAAAGCACTCGATGGCTGCTCACCTTGGCTCGGCCGAGGGGACGCCAGGGCGAGGGGTGCCAGTGCCTCCCGAAACGGATGGCCGAGAACGACGAGTGCTTCGAAAGACGCGGGGCTGGCGGCGCGCTCGGCTGCGCGCCACGTTCCCCAGCGCCAGGGCTGACGGGCGGCGTGCCGGGCCCTGCCCGCCGGGCGGTGCTGGGGAGGAGTCCTGCCCGCGAAGGCAGCGCCGGGCCGGGGGAGGCCCCGCCAGCCGGGAACCCGGCCCGCCCCTCCTTGCGCTCCGAGACCCGCACCGAAGCGCGAGCCCGTCCTCGGGACAAGCCCTTTTCCCCACGGCGCCCACCTTGCCCCGGGGTGGGAAGCGGGTCTGCGAGGCGTTCGGGGCGGCGGGGGCGGGGCGGGCCCATGGGGCTCGGACTACATCTCCCAGTGTGCCGCGCGGCAGCGGCCTCCCGGCGGAACTGCGTTTCCCGGCGCTCCCTGCGCGCCCCCGCGCGGCCTCCCCCAGCACTACACTTCCCAGCGGGCCGCGCTGCCCCGCGGCCGCCTCTCCCTCCCGGGACTACATTTCCCGGCAAGCCTCGCGAGGACGGCGCCCTCGTATTCCGCGGAGGGCGGGCGCGGGGCGTGCCGGGAGCGGTAGTCCCCCCGTGCGTGCGCGCGCCGCGAGGCGGGCAGGGGCGTGTCCTCGGGGGTATATAGGCAGCCGGAGGGGCAGGGGTCTGCACTCTGCCGCCGCCGCCCCCACTCTCTAGCAGCTTCTATGCAATCTTCGGCCGTCGCCGCTCCTCCCGGCGTTGAGCCCGAGCCGGCCTCACCGACGAGGTAGGGCCCGGTCAGGGTGCGTGCTTTGCGGCGGGGGGTGGGGGGGGGC
>WTSP01024438.1:0-10518 GCA_025331215.1 Actenoides lindsayi | reverse complement strand
GCGTCTGAGGTGTGGTGAGGTGAAAGGGATTCAGTCTCTGACCCTTCTGCATATCTGATGTGAGGACAGCAAAAGAGAGTACTTAACCTTAACTCCCATTCAAACTGAGATCAAACATCAGTGTAGGTTACTTCAAGATGAGAGAAGAGTTCTTACTTTTCTGAAAAGTTTTGTCAGCCAAAATACAATATTCTACCCTGTGCAGCAAATGGATGACAATCCAGATCAACAAACCTAATATCTCCAAATTTACAGGAACCTGAAAATTGAGAGTCAAGAATACTTTTTTGATAGTGCTGAGGTCTAATTTTATGCAATCACCTTGACTGTTTTCTAGAAGTGGAGAAGAAAAGGAATTTAACCCCCTCCCTCTTACTAAAAAAAAATATCATTACAGAAGTAAGTAATACATAAATAAATCTTTCTTTTTCCCTTTTTTTTTCTCCCCCCCCCCCTTTTTTTTTTTTTTTTTTTTTTTCATTTAAATAAAGCCAACATGTAATTGATTTTAATATTGCTGAAAATTTGGGAAGATTTATGAAAAGCACTGCTAAGCAAAACTGATTTGGGGCTGTAATCTTCCTGTACTTTATTTTAAGGAGTTTGGTGTGGTGCAATGTTTGAAGAGTAAAATGAGACTCTTCCAAGCATTATGTGTCAGGTACATCAAGTCCTTCAGCATTCTGTAGAATGTGTCACCAAGCAAAAAAACCTCAGAACAGCTTCTCCTCTGCATAAGAATAGCAAAACATATTTGTAAACTCATTTTTTGGATCAGCTATTCTGATCCAATTAGTAAGAAGAAAATAGAGTTCCCTGGATTCTGAATTCAAGACAGGAACAAGGGACAGCACAGTAAAAGAAGATTAAAAAAGAAAACCGCTAACAAAAGTAAAAGGAAAAATACTGAAATCATATCTAATGGCAAAAAGGACAATGTCCGTTTTCGTGTGACTGCAGGTAATGACTGACAACATCATTTTCTGGAGCATTCCTCTGTATTAAATGTAAACCAGAAAAGCTCTTGTCTCTCATTTACAATCCATTGTAATCTGAACTATGATTTTTTTCCCAGCAGGAGAGTGTACATGTTACAGTATGTACTAATCTGACAACTATAAAAATGATGATTTAAAATACGATCAAAACAGATGTCTGCTTCTCTAGAATTTGCTTCCATCTGTATGTACATTTTGAAGATGCCACTATAGAAAAACATTCAACAACTTAAACCAATTGATTGCAAAAATTTATAGAAGGCTGCACATAGATTAGATTTCAGTTTCCTAAATATAAGTTCCTAATGTTATTTTAGAGCCCCCATGGTACACGTTAGACCATGGACATTTTGAAATGGTCTAAAATGGCACTAAATGCCTACATAGTCCAGGTAACTGGATCCCACTCTTATTGCAACTATCACTTTGTATTACTGACTCATGACCAGAGAGATTATCTCTCATGTCTTAGAGAGGACCAGGAAATCGAGAACAAACTCCATTAGGGTAAATTTTCACAGTGATCAGCCTTAGTTTTCAATTACCATTTTGTTTCATATATTATTAAACATAGGTTTGGAGAAAACAAGGCTCAGGGGAGACCTTATCACCCTCTATAACTACCTGAAAGAACATTGTAGCAAGGTGGCAGTTTGTCTCTTTTCCCAAGTAACAGGTAATAGGATGAGAGGAAAAGGCCTCAAGCTGGACCAGGTGAGGTTTAGACTGGACATTATGAGATATTTCTTCACCAAAAGGGTTGTAAAGCACTGGACCAGGCTGCCCAGGGAAGTGGTGGAGTTACCATGCCTGAAGGTATCTAAAAGACATGTAGACATGGTGCTTACAGACATGGTTAAATAATGGGCTTGGTAGTGTTATGTTTACAGTTGCATTTGATACACTTAAAGGTCTTTTCAAACTTAAATGATTCTATGATTGTATGAAAAAGGGACTTGAAGGGCTTATTTTCAGTAGATTTGATATTATTGATTAACTGATATTTAGACTCCTGAGGCATCGCTTCTCATTGTGCAAAATAAGCATAAAAACACTACAAGCAATTAATTGCCTGGTTTTTGTACTATGCTTTGAGGTGGCCTATCAGCCCTTTATTAATATTAATGAGAAGAATTAGTACCAAAGATCAGGGATCCATGATAGCTGGAAGAACCTGCAAGGACCCTCCAGCTCTCATGCTTTATTATTTTTTAATCAAAGTGGCTGACTTGAAGGCACAAAATTAAAGAACGGAGTCCTTTATGATTCCACAATGTTTCAAATTAAAATGATCTATACTTGCATAATTCCAATGAGCCATTTTGTGCTAGTTAAAAACAGTTAAAAATTGCATAAATGCATGATTTAAGGGCTGCAGTTTTCTAATCTTAATGAAAGGGCTCGTTTTTGTATATTTCTCAACCTGCACATGTGATGAGAATATATCCACCACAGAAGAGCAAGAGAGGGAGAATATATTTGATGACCACATTCTGCTAGTAAGTTATTTTGAGAAAAGATGGGATTGGGGATCATGGGTAATATTTTCGCCTTGTCCAAATACACAATTATCTTCTTGTAAGTATATGAAACTTCCTGTCTTACTTTTATTTTTATTAGAATAGGGTTTAAATGTCTTATCCAAGACAGCTTTTCTGGAAGACACTGTATACACAGTAGTTAGTGATAAACTAAGCTGTGAATAGCTCTTCACAAACAAGATAAAAATATAAAAAGACAAGAGAGGAATGGAAGGAGAAATGTTGAGTAGCCTACAGTTATTCTGTAGGTGAAGAGCAGATACCAGGTTGCAAGCAAAATACAATGATGTAGTAATATTCAACAGATCATACTGCCCCTAAAATTTCTGTTACTGTAATGTATGTAAATTCAGACAAGAAATTAATTTCAGAGAATTGTATTATGGGGTATTACTACACTGATTACATAACAAAAAGCTGAAAAGAAATTCTTAGATCCAGACTCTTTTGCAGATCTTTTCTGGTCCCTGACAAGAAGTACATAAACTACGTAGCACTGACATAACAGTAGCTACATGAAGCTTCAGTATCTGTGTAGCCACTGCAGCTCAGAAATCAGTGTGAGCTGTAAGACCCTAGCAAAAATAGGAAAATCTACATATTGTTGATAGAGTTTAATGGATCATTAGAGTACTCTGCCACTGTGCATTCAGAAGTACTAAATCCATGGATCATGACCATCATAGCCTGTAAGAGTACCTTCAAAGAGTATGCCATCTATGCTATCAATCTGCATTTAGAAAACCATGGATTTCCACATTCACAGCCCCCTGCATGCTAAGAAACCTTATGCAGTCTTAATGGACAGATGTTGTATGAAAATTGGGAACATTTCATAATTCTTCTGCTAGGAAAAAAACGTTTCTTTTTTTCAAATGTGTATCAGATGTCCACAAACTATAAATTTTGTCCCCTTTAGCCATGCCAAGAGGTTCTGTGCTGCCTTCCTGAAATCACAACTTGAGCTCAGTATCTACAGATTTGCTTTTTTGACAGTGTATTGCATAAATACTGTGAATGGGAGCAATCATCTGGTCCCAGTTTCCCCAATGGTGTACTGAAAATGTGATTAGAATAGTTGAATGAACACAAAGCTACTGTGATTATTTGTACTAAATATTGAGGTCCTTAATATTTTAGTCCGAAGAACAAGAACAATTTATATGTAGGTCAACTTTTCCTCCCCTTTGGTATTAATTGGAAGAGCTTATTGGTTAATCGAGTCTCTATGGTTCAATCAATATGTTCCCCCAATGAATTTTTATAAGGATATCTGTCTTCATCAGCTGTGAGTTCAGCTTTTCATTATAAAGGTCTTAACTTTCCTTGCTTGTTGAACAAGCCAGAGGCATAAGTTTAAGCTTCACCCAGACTTAAGGCCAGTCTAAGTAACTGCAAATATGTCCTGGGGTATCCAGACTAAAAGCCAAAGGTAACCTCCTGTGATACTAATCACACAGTTCCTCTGACACTGGCTACAGAAACCTTTGGGACTTAAATCAACCTGGTAAGCTTTTTTGCTCCAGTGGATTCTTGACCTTAGCAATGACCTTGTCTCTTACCAGGTCTGAATTCACCCATGGGAATTTTTAACATTTATAATAACCTCCACCTGAGATGAGGGACAGAGTGAAGGGAACTTAGCTGATGTAAAATATTTTCTTCAGTATACACTGGAGTATTGTAACGGAGCTTCTGTTCAGTTGCACTAGTTAATGAATCTGTGCCAAACAAGGGTATATAAAACACTACAGCCCACTTCCCAGATAGGTTACAGACACTTCCTTTCCACTTGACAAGTATTACTGATAGTATATTTTCATTGTGTAAATTCTTTGAGGTGCATATTTACATCTGCAGTAACAGATCACTTTACAAGGGCATGTAGCAATAGGATGAGAGGCAATGGTTTTAAACTAGAGAAGGGTAGATTTAGCTTGAACATTAGGAAGAAGTTCTTTACTATGAGGGTGGTGGAACACTGGAACAGATTGCTCAGGGAGGTGGTGGAGGCCCCATCCCTGGAGACATTCAAAGTCAGGCTTGATGAGGCTCTCAGCAACCTAATCCAGTGAGGATGTCCCTGCTCACTGCAGGGGGGTTGGACTAGATGGCCTTTAGAAGTCCCTTCCAACCCAAGATATTCTATGATTCTGTGATAAATCCCTGCAACACATTTGATCAGGGAAACACAGAAATGGACGTAAAGGACTTCCACTAGTTGGTTTTCTTTCTTTTGGTGTTGTGCCTTCTTTGGTCCATCTGGAACTTCTGAATAAGCTTCTGTGAATTTGTTTTCTGAAATTTGCAAAAGAAATTTGCTCTGGGACTGCGATCAAGCATGTCAGATAACAAATTTATATGGCTGGCATATAATGTACATGGCCCAGAATATAAGGCTTGATAATGGAAAACCTGACAAAATCATAAGTGGTCCTAGTGGGCAATACTATAATACAGTGTTATTATGCCAGGTTTCCGAAAACGTATATTACTCAAGAACTAAAATTACTGTTTGGCAGCCCAGGAGCTTGTAATGCATTGAATAAACTATGGTTTCTGACTAATATTTGTATGCCTGTCTAAGAATATGTAAATGTGACAGTTTCCCTCCTGGAAAAACTAAAATCCCTAATGAATTGAAGGGCCAAACATGCAAATAAACCTCATGATTCACACATGTGTCTCCCATTTAATTTTTCAAAATGTATTTTGCATTTTGATTACGCTACAAAATGCAGCATGGAGGGCAGAACAGTGAGAAAAATAGAAGTGTGTGTACAACATATTTTTCATATCAAACAATGTGATTTACTTTAATCATTCCAGGAGTAACAAATAACTGCAAGTGCATGCTTTGAATGCCTTCCAGGTGTATGTAGTCAAGTTTAAAAAAATGTGATGCTGTTTATACATGCACTTTATAGGCTGTAGGACTGATTTTTCTCTCAATCACTCCAGCTTTCCTCTGGTATAATTCTAGTTTTGACTTTACCAGAATTGTACTTGATTTTTACAGATGTAAGTGAGAAGAGAATCATGCCTTAGATGCCTCTGCTGTGGCAGAACTAAACCAGTTCTCTTTGGATATGTTTATACCATTGGACATAAATTTCAGTATTATTTATTTAGACCCTCAGATAAATACAGCAATGCAAAGACTCTTCAGTAGGAAGAAGCTTACCCAAGAAATACCCCTCAGTGCATCCCTGAGCGATGTACAGAAATTAGCATTAAGCTTCCTTAATCTCTTGCAGGTGTAAGAAAATATCACAGAAAACATTTAACTGTCACTTATCCATCTCAAGGTCAGTGAAGATAAAGGACAGTGGAGTAGAATATTCTTCTTCAAAAACGTTCTGAAAGAAAAGACAACAGTTATCCTCTGGCAAATCAGGTTGAGGTTTTAGGACATACATTTTCTCATCCCTCTGTCTCACAGTCTCCAAGCTATTCTCCTCTAAAAACATAATAGAAAAGAAAAATCTGGCTGCACTTCATCACTTTAGCTCACAGTTAAATCCAGTCACTTAATTTAGTGCAACTTCACTTCCAACTGATGCATCCAGGAGGTGGGTACTTCTGTCACCCACTCTGTAGATGAAAGAAGAGGGGAATGGGGGCTTGGTTGGATTGTGGTAACATCTTAAGCTGAAAGAAAAGGTTCATCAGGAGATGCTTCTCAGCACCCAAGCAGTGGTAATTTGCTAGTCCCCATCATAGCTCTAAAATATCTGGAAGGCCAAAGTGCCTTTTGGCTAGTTTACCTATAGTATCTTTATCCCAAATAAAAATCAGTACATTTCAGACCTTCATATGCAAGACATACTTTTGTGGTTGATCTACAGGGTTTTCTATTACTAACAAATGGCATCTGTTTTCTTTTCTTTACAACGCTGCTATTGAAAAATTAAAAGTATCAGTTTTGTTTTGCTTTGGTCCTGGAAGGTGTTTTTGTCTTCATTCAAAAAGTGAACAAACAAAACTGCCTCCATTTTTTTCTTCTTTTCAATTTTGAAAAGCCGATTTTTTTTTCAAATACTATTTTCCAGTCAGCTCTAAGGTAATACAAATAATAACCAAGCGAGACCAAAGAAGGTGATTTTTTTCATAACTGTCAAATAATGACAACACGAAGCAGAGACAAATATCATCCTAAAATTAATCATACAGAATGGATCACAGAGAATGTCCTGTCTTTCTGCCCAAAAGATGCATTTCATTTTCCTATCTTTATTCACATACAGACTCAGGCAGGGAAAGCTGCCTCCAAAAGCCATTTCTTTAAGATACCACAAAATAGAAAGGTTAATAGTTAAAGCTGCTAAGAGTCCCATTATTAAAACTGCTTTGCCATGCAATACCAGGACAAATGGAAAATGAAAATTAGCCTAGACATCTACAACCTCACAAAAGAGATTCAAAGTCTCCAGGGTTGTCATTCCAGCATCCTCACATGATAATCAAGCAGGTTTTGTGTATTTACTGTAGTTAATGCCACCTTTTCCCACTTTTGTTTTGTTGCCAGCACAGAAAATATAACCAATAATGTGCATGTTCTTTTTTCTTTGAGGGGAGGAAAGGGAAAAAAAAAAAAGAATTTAATTGACAGATAAAGCGGATGTAGAAAGGGTAATTTCATTTTCCATCAGAAGAAGTAAGGTTTTATGTTGGGAATTAAATTAACAGCACATGAAATTGGCTTTTCCTAAGTTCATATTTTTTAAAACTTTTTTATAAGAAGAAGAAGAAGGAGGAGAAGAAAAAGAAAAAGACCCCCAAACCAAGGTAAAGTTGTAAAAAGACTGACAATGAGCACAGATGATTTCGAAAGACAATAAAACTTCTCCATTGCGGTGTGGTTGTGGGCCTGCTTGCTTTTCAATCACTCTGTATTTTCTGCTTGTGTGATACTAAAAAATTATGCTTATAAATGTTTCCTGATTTCTATGTGTGATGTTCCATCTTCCGACTCCAGCAGGTTTCAAGCTGCAGTCCCTATCCCACATCTTTTCCTCTTTTTCTTCAGCTTATTCAAGTTGCCTGCAGGTTGTGATTTATCTTTGCTGTTAATACATTTGTATTCACATTATTCACATAATTTTTTGCTTCTGTTTGGCTGGGAAAACCTCTATTGGAATACCAATATGTATAGATTTCCATATTGTCATCACTGACAAAATAGCAACATGGGAGTGAAAAAATTCTAAGTGATGAGCAAGAAAAAAATATGCAGAAAAGGAAAAAATAATTTTGAAATCACAAAATGTGGTGGGTTCCCCCTCCCTCTTTTAATACATAAAAGTGAACTAAACGAAAAAAAACCCACCTTGTTAATGTTGTGTTTAGAAGAAACAAAGAGGAATTTTATAAAGAAATCCCTTGATAATTTATCAAGACAAGTGTAAAAATAACTATGAACCAAAGACAAAAATGCACATACACAGAGTTCATATGTGCCCATTTAAAAAAGAAACCAAAACAAAACAACAAAAACCCCAAAACAAAGCAAAACACACAAAAAACTCAACAAAAACAAACAAACCCCACACAAACAAAAAAAACCCCAAAAAACCAAACAACCCTCATACATTATAGAAAACAATGATGAGTAGAATCATAGTCAGCTAAAAGCTGAATGGTTTTGATGATTTTTGGATTATTTGTGAGCTGAAAACAAATGTTCTTAGGTTTAGTCACAAAAAAAAAAAATAATTAAAAAATTAACTTTTATTCTTTAGAAATCTGTTATTGTGTTGCATTAGCAGAACACCCTTTATTACCAGAAGGTGACATTTTGAAATACATTTGCCTGGAATTAAATTTCTGCTCTAACCCTCAAGGAATTACATGGAAATGGTGTTATTTTCAGTGGTATCTCAGAACTTCAAATGTCTCTGAAGTGAACACTAGCTCTGGGTGTGCAGAATCCTTAGGTAAATTTGTGTAAGTACAGAAGAGACACTAAATGTGTAAGTACATATAGACTGTCGTCTGATCTTAAGCAGCCGGATACATTTCAATAGGTGATAGGCAAACATACCTATGTCTTTGTAGTGAGCTGGCCTTGACCAGATGTGAAATGCCCACACAGCTTACCTCTTACTCCCTTCCTCAGTGGGGTGGGGGGTAGGGGAAATGGGATGAAAAACCTCAGGGGTCAAGATAAAAACAGGGAGATTACTTATCAAGTACTATCACAGGCAGAAGAGACTGCTTGAGGAAAATTTATTGCCAATTAAAATGGACTTAAGTAGTGAGAAACTAAGGCAAAAAATTAAAACAATTCTTCTCTTCCTACCACTCTTTTTTCCAGGCTCAACTTTACTCCTTCAGTTTGAGCTTCTCCACCCACCTCTTCACACTCAGCAGACATTAGCTGCTGGCTGGATCCTAGCCATCTCTCCAGGACACTCTTAGCATCTTGACATGTGCAGTACCTTTTGTTTAGACTCAATCTAAGCTGAAGCATTAGTGGTTTAATTTGATTCCATGCTTTTTTTGGGATGTTCTAGCAGAGAGCATTTCTATTTTGATATTTAAATTATGTGGGGTTTTTTTTAACATTTCCCCCCTTCTTTCTTGTTCCTTCATGAAATGATAGCTGGGATTCTGTAAACAGTTTTAAACTTTATCCTGGTAACTTCAGTGAGAAAGATTCAATTACTGCGTACTGACTAAAGAGGTGGGATGCTTCTGCCCTAGCTTAAACATCTAAATCTAAAGACATAATCCTTTAGAAACACTGGATGAAAATTAGTACCACCAAAGAAAAATTACTCTTAATCCAGGATGAGTGTCTAAAATAGGCTCAAAGAAACCTCATCTAGGAGTATTTCTTTCCAGTTCTTAAAAAGAGTCCTTATTATAAATAGTTCAGATATTCACACAATCGCACAATTACTGGATGGTAAGGGTTGGAAAGGACCTCTGGAGATAACCTTGTCCAGCTCCCCTGCTAAAGCAGGGTCACCTAGATTTGGTTGCACAGGATCACATCTAAGCAGGTTTTTAATACTTCCAGAGAAGGACACTCCACAGCCTCTTTGGGCAGCTTGTTCCACTTCTTTATTGATAACTAATTTTTTTTAGACTTTAGTTAGTAGGTGAGCACAGTCTTGATCTGATACACAATTATTACCTGGGGATTGTGGAGGCAAACAAGGCAAAAATTTTCCATCAGTTCAACCAGCTGACCCGACTCACCCGTTCCCCTGGTATTCCCAGCCCCAGTGCGAAGAAGTAACAGTCATATTTGGTGGGGATTCAGAAAATGTATGCAGCTGTCCTTCTCAGCATTGTCTCATGGATGGAACTAAGCTGGATGTACAACTGCACACTTCTGCTGTGGCATCTCTGTGTAAAAGCTAAAGATATTTTAGTGAACAATTTGAGAGAATAGAACAAACTTTGGTAAGATTTGAGAACCTACACGTATTTTACCATGTTTGGTACTCAGGTCAAACTTATTTTGCCCCACCATCTCAGTTTGGGAAAATATTTCATGAGGTGAAAATAAAAGAGTACCAAAATTAAATAATATTCTAGGCTTGTATAAATCTGGATGCGAGAAAGGAGCCACACCAGGCAGGTGTCAGTCATATTACTTAATTCATTACTGTCTTAAATACAGGTAAATGGATGACACTGAAAACATTACACATATTGTCTCTGTAATGAGAGCTGAATTCCAGCTTCTAAGAGCTACTTTATGTCCTTACTTACATATAAAGAAACATACAAATATGTATACCTACATATATATACTTACACATATATTTATGTGTATATTTTTAAACAATATATAGTTATGCAGATGTAGAGTGATATACCTGTATATTTGCTTGTGTATGTATACGCAAAAATAGATCTTTAATTTGTCAAAGTCTGGTTTTGCTCCTGTTTTTCCAGTACTATAGATAGGATCTATTGAAAGGAGAAAATCCACTATAACAAAATTCACATTAAAATTATTTTAT
>WTSP01024436.1:0-26653 GCA_025331215.1 Actenoides lindsayi | reverse complement strand
AAAAAAAAAAAAAAAAAAAAAAAAAAAAAAAAAAAAAAAAAAAAAAAAAAAAAAAAAAAAAAAAAAAAAAAAAAAGGCTTACAGGAGGTTATACAAACGAGGGAGGAGAGGAGGCTTCTCTCACGGTAAAATTTAATTGAAAGAGGAGGGTGGCAGTCTGCCAGGGAGGGAAACCACCTCAGGAACAGGGCAGAGGGGTCCTGTCGCCTTCAGGAAGGGGGAAACCCTCCTCAGGGAGAGCAGCCTTGTGGAGGGAGGCAAAAAAAGCCCCGAGGACTAATTCTCTGCCTTCCACAGGTATAACCCACAATCTCTTGCTAAAATGGCTTGTCCTGTGCCATTAAAAAAGTAAACCTGTCGAATCAGGAATGCCACTTCATTTTTGAACCATGCAGTCCTGGTTAAATAATTAATTATGTTAATTATAAATTAATACATTCCCTGGATCAGTATATGAAATATAATTCCACTCAAATTATGTTCCACACCCTAGATAGATCACTCCTTTAATAAAGCTGCTGAGTGCATTTAACCTATGGAGAAACGTGCTTAAACATCGCGAGCTTCAGTACAGTTAACAACAGATGTGTACCTGCAACACCACTGTCTCTTTGGATGTGAAGATACAATCTGATACAGTGTTTTGTCATACTTGAGGACTCTAAAACTTTCCCACAGTTCCACTTTACAAAGTATCAAGCAGTGAAGACAAGACCAGGAATTTCTTTCATCTTTTAACAATTTTAAAGGCTTCATTCCTCTCATTCAGAAGTGTTCATCAATGGCCATTATTTTCTTGATATTTGTTCTCAATATTAGTTTTTGGCAAAAATGCAGTGTGACAATTGCATGAAAAATGCAATTAATTTATTTCACTTATTGACATAGTGAAATTAGCACCCATTTTAATTTTGCATAGATCTGCAACTTTAGTAAATAAATTATATTTTAAATTCTACGTCTTGTTACTGTTTGGTGATCTTACATTTGTGTCAGGTCTGTAACGTATACAGAACAAGTATCAAAGTGGTAACATATGTAGATGGTAGAAGTACTGATTTTGTCTCCTGTACATTTTGGAAGCCATTAGAAGACTGTTTATGCCTAATATTTTAATATTTCTTTAACTTTCAGGGCTGTCTCAGCACGTACTGAATTTACTTTTGTGAGCATGGAAAGTGCATGTTCTGAAAGATTTTTATCGGCGTTGTCAAATGAAACTGAATGCTACCTATATCCTAAGCAAAGTAAAATAGAAAGTAGTCAGAAATGCGTAGAGAAAGAGGAGCAGCAAAAGCTAGGACAAAGCTTTCACTGTGTGAGCAGGTACCAAACATCACCACATGAACCTACATATTTATCAGAAAGACAAAGCAGCTGGACATTAGAAAAGCAAAGTTGTGATACAGAAAGAAAAACTTGTATGAGAGAGTTTTTCCATTTTCAAACTTGTAGTAATGAAAGATTACCATGTGGAGTATCAGAAAATAAACTGTCCGCCAAAAAATGGAATCCTGAAAATGAAGACCAAACTACTCTAGAAGATGACATTGCATTGAATGTGCATAGACAGCAGCTTAAAAAAGAGCCGCTCAGTGTGCAGAGTGCTGGTACCACATGTGAAAATCTACAGGGATTAAATCCACCCCAAGTGCAGCCCAGCTACAATATAGAAAAAAATAATAAAGGAAATTATAATCATGAACTCAAGCAAAGTTCTTCAGTTACACCCTTAAACAGAGACTTGTTTCAGATGGAATTCTTAAGTCATAAGTCTGTCTCTGATAAAAAGTGGAAACAATACCAGCTTTTACCAAATCCATTTTTATATTGTACCAGTTCTGTGTTTTCACACATGGAAGATGAAAAAAATAATTTTCTGAAAAAAGGATGTTCTCCTGAAGATAAAGATTGTTCCAGCAGTGATAATGAAAGTAATGCAGAAAGAGATAATAAAGAAAAAAAACCCTCATCATATATAATTCCAACATTAAAACCTCTTAAAAGTATACAACCACTGGAAATCCCTAATTTTCTACTTTCTAGCATTTCAAATAAAATAAATAGTAAAATTCCATCAACTAACTTGAAGGAGACAGACTGGAAGAATTTTAAAAGCCAACCATCTTTCATGCAATCTCAACAGATACATGGTGTGCAAAAAATGTCTGAAATGGGGAAACAAAACTTGCAACATGCTAAAAGCACTGTAAAAGCTTCAACTGTTGGTTCTGAATTTAAAGAAAATAATTACTCATCAATTAGCAAACGAGCGAACAGCGCTTTGGCAGGAGGGGAAGTTTCTGTAACTTATTTCAGAGACAACAGCACTGACATTGCATGTAATAAAATATTTGCTGAAAATTATTTCAAAGATGAAATGCTGGAGAATTCAGATGCTGATGATGACCAGAAGTCAAAGATTCACAGTTATGTTAATGCTAAAAACATTCAGAATGAGAAATGTGTCAACTGTAATGATATTTTGAAGAGAATGATGAGGAAGACCAGCAATAAGAAGGTGGGAACATTTCATACACAGCCAAGTATTCCAGTAATAACAGAACCATTAGAGAAAAAAAAGTTAGACATACTCTGTGGTGTGCATAATTCCAACAGTGATATCAGTTTGTATGAAGCAGAATCAAAACTCTCTACAAAAGAAATACTTGATTTCAAAAGATACTTCCCTAAAAACATTATAGTTGAAAGTATTTGTCCTCACAATATTGTGCAGAATTTTTCAGATATGAAAGGGAGTTGCAATATATTTATGGGAAAGGAAATGTTCAAATTAAAATTTTCTTTTCAAAACACGTTGTTTGGATGGACCGGGACATGGACTGAATCTTTATATAATAAAGATATGCCCATGTGTCAGGATGACAGTGTTACACATTGGTTTCATTTTCATAAAACATTAAATGAGCAGTATGATTCTCACCACTTGGTAAAAAGTAATATCAATAGGAACCGCAACAGTAAAATATTTATTCGTTTGCTGGCTGTTATTTCAAAGCATCTGAAGGCAGAGCTACAAAGCAGAATTCTTCCTTCATTTTCCAACTGTACAAATACTTTCTTGCAAACTGAAGGAAAGCCTATGCAAGTGGACAAACACCCTTTATGTGGCAGAAAGCAAGATCAGTTAAACTTGTGGCAAAACACAGAATTAAAAAAAATATATTATCCAGGCTTTGTAAATTTGAATTATGTGGAAAACATTGGTTTGGAATTACATAATGAATGCCAGAGAAGCAATTTTTCTAGATCTTTAGATGAAGAAGAGTCCACTCTCCTAGAAAAAGGAACTCTCTTTCATAATCGGAAAAGTGGAATATGTAAGGGAAGACATGTCAGAAAGCACCACCTCTTATCCAGAGGGAGTGCATGGTTTACCAACTGTGTGAGGTCAGTCAGTTGCAAAAACAGTAAGAAAAAGCAAACTTTGGTTGCTAAATGCCTAATCTTGCTGCAGGGCACTTTTGTCTGTTCTTCTCTAGACAAGATGTATTTCTACAGTATCACAAAAGTAAAGTATCTGATAGGAGCAAATCTTAGATTTTGGAATTACTTTCTTGGCCATTCACAACTGAAATTTGAAAAGGTAAATAGTAAATGTTCAAATCAGGAAATATCAGTAAGTACAGTGAAGCAGGAAAAGAAGAAACAAAGTAAAATGCTTAAGAGTTCTTTTCACAGAGAAAGATTTAAAGCTTTCCCTTTTTTATGTGAAAATAAGAAAGACAAAACAACTGAATGCAGAAAATGTATAACATCTACAAATGAAGTCACTAATGAAGTCACATATGCCATGAAAAAATACTTAGGTACTTCTACTTATATAAGTGATGGTAGAAAAGAAAGTGTTAAGTCAAAAGAGTTGCAAATACATGCTCATAATTTTCTTTCTAAAAAATCTTTTTCTATTATTGACACATACGAAAAAATACCCCTTACTAGTGATTCTGAAGACTTTGACCAGATCCACATTGTAAACAAAGACAATTCTGTCAGAAAAAAGTTGTCCAAAGAAAATGCAGTCACCAGTTCAAAAGAGTTTCATAATTTGCCTGCTAAATCACATGATGTCTTAATTCTACCTGAACAGTCAAAAACAACTATGGAAAAATGCAGTTCTCTCTTGTTACAAGATAGCCAAACAAACCAACCTGAATATTTAAAAAAAATAGGTACATATAGTCCACATTTAGCAAATAAAAAAATAGAAGACCAAAATAATTATTCAGATTTTGAACATTTATTTCCTAGTTCCTCAAATATTTTTCAGTCTGTCACTTTGCCATTAGATAGCAGCTCTTTTGTCAATATAGTAGCATGTGAAGATGGACACCGCAGGAGTTCCTCAAGCACGGACAAACAAAAACAAAGTGAAAAAATTCATGCCACTGTACAGTATCCATCCACAGGAAGTCCTACCATGACAGATAGATACTTGCAATTGCAGGGTAAAGAAACAGCACAGTTTTCTTTACAAGGTCATACAGAGATAAATAAGACAGTGAGTTTAGAGCCAGCAACTTTCAAACAACATCTTGAATATGTAGAACAGGAAGAGATAAATGATGAACAAATGCATGTAACTAATGAAAGTCAATGTGAGACTCTAATGAATGACTTGATTATGTCATATTCAGAAGATGAATCTGAAACACTCATGGCTGCAGAAGAGGAATTAAAAATGCATTTATCCATAATGAACAATGGAAGTCTTGAAGATGTAAAAGATAAGTATTTACCTTTAGAAAATAAAATCCCATATGAATTTGAACTGAAGAGAAAATTTGGTTTAGTGCTAGAAGAGCTACATATGTTTCATGAAATTAGCAGGGGAAATGAAAGCAATTTATCTAGTTTGGAAACAAACTCACACAATTATTGTGAATTAAATAATTCTGAAGGGATAGATGAAAATGTGACAAGCACTTCTCAAAAGAAAATATGTATTTCTTCTCCAATATGTGGTAGTAAAGGAGGGCAAAACATAACTGACAGTAATGAAAGTTCATTAAATGAAAGGATATCAACTGAAAATGAAGACCAAAAAGTATCTAAGGAATATAGTATTTCAAGACTGTCAAGTGAAGAATTGCTGTATGAACCTGTTGCAGAAGGTAAGCACATGGAATTATTGGCTATTATGCTAATATGCAAATTTAAATTTTAGGCAATATTTGGTTTGCTTTAAAGGTCTGTTACTTAACTGAAATAATTTCATAACAAATAACTGACTTTTCAGTGAATTTTACAAGGTTTGTCGGACAAAAGATACTTACCAATGTGTAGCCAAATGCAAAAAACCTACACTCCTACTGCTACCTGCACTCTGTGCCATAGCAGTTGTAGCTCAGAACTGAGTCAGTTTCACACTTGCTCCAGCCTATCTTGATGGAAATTCCATTACAGGTTATTTCTTTTGTCTTGGGATTTCATCATAATAAGCCCTAAAATCCCTAACAGAGTGAAAAACTCAGTAAGATGCACATTTATAGAGAGAAATGGCTCAATTAAAACATGATACAGTATTCAGAAAGGAGACAACCATTTCCTTACAACTGATATCATAGAATCATAAAATAGTTTGGGCTGGAAGGGACCTTTCAAGGTCATCTAGTCCAACCCCCCTGCAGTAAACAGGGACATCTTCATCTAGATCAGGTTGCTCAGAGTCCTATCCAACCTGACCTCGAATGTTTCCAGTGATGTGTTCTATTGATCATTTTATCAGTGTCCTGAAAATCAACTTGACCTTTTCAAAATGGATTTTGCATGATCTTCAGAAGGCCATATTAATGATGAGTCAAATAATTACAAAAAATTCTTTTGGAGTTAACTGATAAGTGGCAGCAGTCATCTGTTAAATCTCTCTGGTTTGTTTAGAATCTCTAAGTGAACAAAAGTGCTAGTCTTGCAACATTTACATGTTTTTGCATTTGACATGGATACTAATATCTTCTATGTAAAGAACATTAATTTGGGAAAATAGGCAGTTTAATACAAGTTCATGTAATAGATTACTAAAGATACATGTGAGTATGTTCATGAGTAGTAGGCACTACTCATCATGTGTGATATTTGCATATTTTTCTCAAGTGTGTACTGTCTGTCCTCAGAAGTTAATTCTGGGACATAGATCCTAAGTGAACTAAGTTTGCTGCACTAAGGATCTTAAGCTCAGGAAGCATCAATAAGTTTCTAAAGATACTCTACACTTAATCCTTCTCATGGCATTGCCCTAAGGAGTTCTTGCCTAATTCATTCCTTGTATCGCATCCTTGTTTTTTTGATGACCTATCTTTTTCCATCCATCATAAAGGGAGCATGTATACCTCTCTTACAGTTCTGGCTTCCAGGCCAGGCCCTCACAAAATTTAGGTACTACTATAATAACAGGTTTTTAAAGTTTAGATCCTGTCTTTTTCTTTATTTTATTTTTTTCTTTCAAGAAACAGAACCCTTACATCAAACAATACATGGGAAATCAGTTTTGTAAACTCTAACACTGCTACCCCATTTGCTGCAGAATCAAGAGGTATTTAGAGAGTAAAGGAAGGACTCTAAGAAGAAAACCAGTTGAATGCTGTACCTTCTTTTACAAACTATTCAGGAACTTTACAAACAGCATGTTTGTCAGATTTCGTACCTGAAATTCAGTTTGTAGAAGTGACAAGTTCCCACAGCTGCAAATAACATCAGTAAGAGTTACGCTTTGGTCATATTTGGTAAATTGTCTAATAAAAATTCAGCCATCTCCAGTTTCACATCTGAAATCAGTTTCTCAGGGACTTGGCTCTAAATCTATAAAGTGCCAATTGCATGGGTTTTGTGAAGGTAATTAGTGTTTGTGAAGCAATTAGACAAGAATATCACAGAATATCCCCGGAGGGAATTCTCTTCAGTAAAGTTTTAACAGTATAATGTGCTACAAGTTACACATGAATGCTTTGCCCCAGAGAATGAAAACCTAACAGGTACTGGATAAATTGCTCACTAAGTGATCAGTTTTCTGCCGAAGTCTGGAATAAGAAGATCCAAGTGGAGAAAATTATGTTATCAGAGGATTAAAAACTGCCTCATTGCACCTATGCAAAGGAGAACTTCATGGGGTGTATAGATAGTTTTGACAAGCCTCTGAAGTGAGACTTTGTAGCTTCATTAATATTTCCTCTAACAGGCAAATGTATGTTTTACTCATGTCAACAAGAACAACAAATTAATAACTAGATGAAACAAACTTAGTTATTTGTTTATAGAAATCAGATTGAAACATAAATGTTGTATTTATGCTTCTGTTTAGGCTATTTTGATGCAACGTATAAAAAGCCATACATGTGGAATCCTGCTTTTTTATCCTGCACACTTCTTAATGAACAAAACTATAATTTACAGGAAGAGGGAGGTAAGAGTAATATTTTTTATGCCACAAATACCAGTGCTAATAAACTTAATTCTCAAACATTTAAATTTGATTCTTCCCTTTTTATCTTTCTGTAGCAGTCACATTTTGTTTAATTGTAGGTTATTGAAAAGGTGTCTTATCTTTGGCCTGGGTCAAAGAGCAAGTCATGCAGATGAGCCCTTTTGTTCTTTGGAGGGAAGAAAGAACACATAACAGTGTGAGGTTCCTTTTCTGCTTGTTGGAGACATTTTCACCAAACATCTTTGGGCCTCCAATCATTGTGATATAGCCAAGATATACTACAAGGAGAACATGATTTCGTGTACTTTTCTTGGAAGAGTTGCGGTTTTGGACACATCGTAGAAGGAAATTCAGAAAGATATTGCCAATAAATCTGTCAGGATTTCAAAAAGCATGCCTTTGCATTGTTTCCAACACTTGGAAACATTTACTAAAACAAAGCTATTGGTTTATTCTGAAATGAAATACTAAAACATTGTAAGGAGAAGACTATAGATAACTTCTGTTTCAATAAGTACAGATGTTTTCACCTTTATTCCCCATGGCACCTCTTAAAACAGTTGCACACTTTGCTGTTCTCAGAATTCGGAAAGTTGTTCCCTTTGTCATTCAGGCCGTTCTGTGAAATGACGAGACTGAAAATCTTGAGCATTTACAGATGACCTCTGATATTCTTCTCATCTGCTTTTTACTGAAGATATGTAATCTTCTGATGTTTCATACACCAAATGCAAAAATTTACAGAGAATTCTGCTCTACTTATTTATTTACTGTTTATCACTGTTGTAGAAGTTGGTTTTTGTTTGGACTTTTTTTTTGTGGCAGATGAGCTCTAGTTTCTGACTTTTGTACTAGGTGTTGTTGATGCTTAGGGAAACTTCTAATTCCAGAATGATGTTTTGTGCATAAGGGCACAAGGTGGTTGATATTAACATCTTGGAAGTTTTGTTCAGGTGGTGTTGAAGCTTGCTAAATGGAACTTTGGAACTCCTACAGAAGAAGCTCAGAAGATGACTGATCCTGAATCATCTTTCCCTTATTCTTCCCCTGTTGTTTTGGGCCACAGGGACAAGGGCAAAAACCCCAGACATTTCTCCACTGCCATTAGAAGTAACTAATCCCTTTAACATTGTTTCCTCACCTTTTTTAAGTTTCCATCTGATCTTCTCCAGAAACATTTGGAAGGAAGCTTTAGCAATGAGTGATGTCTTTTTTTCCTCATGATTGATGAGAAATCATGCAGGTTTTGAGGGAAATGGCAGATTTCTAAGGCATTCTATACCTTATTTCCAGAGCTTTGTCAGAATCAGTGGCACCTAATTTATTTCCAGTAGAAGAAGATGAAAAAATGTAGTGTTCTCCTCGTCATCATTCTCAGTTGGTAACAAATAGGGGACTGCTGAGTATCTTCTTTCCTTGAGGAGGTACATTGCTTCTGTGCTGTAATCTATGGTTGGCACAGACAGTTCTCTTCCATTTACCCTGAACATTGCCTTAGACATTATTCTGAAGCAAGAACTATTATCTGTTTTTGTCAGGGGGAGTACTATATTTGCTGTACTGATAGGAGTTAATGTCAGAAGTTTTGCTGTTGTGTGGCTGCCTCCCTCTGTTTTCCAGTAGCCATCATGTGTCCTATTACATGATTTGGGTTGGTTGTGTATCTTGGATATGATGACTCAGTTTCTGCTATGGAATCCAAGTCTGCTAATGTAGCCAATTTAGTTGCCAAAACTCTGTGGCTCAATCCAGCATATTACTTCCATAGAAGATTACAAGGTACAGGTTTTATACTTGCTAGTATCAACGAGTCCTTTGTTTTGCATACCACTTTTTGGTCACATGAAGTGGCTGTTGCCTCAGAAACTGTGACTGTTTTGGAAAGGAGATACCTAGGTGGGATAAGAAGATTGACAGTTCAGTAGTTCTACAAGTCAGCATGACTAACTACCATGCTTTACTGGTTACATATAAACCCGTAACACTTGACTGACTTTTAGTGCATGCAGTTACTCTTCCAACTGACTCTTATGAGACTTGTAAAAGATATGGTAGTGTTACTATCTCATCACTGACTTAAGAATGGAGCTTTGGGTTTTTTCCCATCCTATCATTTAAAATTCTTGTGAAAGGCTTAGAGAATTTTTTCTCCCTTTAGTATGATTCCATCTGAGTGCTTAAGTCTCTGATGGGCTCACTAGCTGAAATCCTAGCTAATTGCTCAGTGCTTCATCATTTTATAGAGTAATGGACAATAGAACTGGAAAAGATCCTGAGAAACTTAACACCTTCTTGTGTAATTATTACTTCTTCCAGATGACTCACTGTCCTAATCTCTAGTTTACATGGTCATGATCTTTCCTTCTTCCCAGTCACTATATTATTTTATGCAAAACAGAACAGCTACTAAAGGATGACTGAATCATGCTCCAGATTACTAGGTAGTGTATAGCTTACCTAACAGACAATGGAACAGAAAATCCGCATCCTCCTGTCCTGTAAAATGAGTGGCACAAGACAAGGCATCATGATTATTATCACCAGCAGAGTGATGGCCAGCTCTGTAATTTGGTTTTGTGCATCTAAACCCTTCAGACTAGTGGTAAATACTGAAGTGTAGTCCTCTTGGTGTGTCCCCTCTGTGCTGGAATAGTAATTTGTACCACACTATAATCCTTTGCCAGTCTGTAAAGAATGTTATGTAATGTTAGGTTGAGGGTCCTTCTAATTAGAAGGGATCTACCTGTGACACAGAGGTTGACATTTCAATTTCAACTCAAAGGAGTATGTTAGACACCCTACAGCTGAGTAAAACGGAAATGGGGTAGAATGTAATAAAGCACTGAGAAGCTGAAATTAATGTTCATCTAATTTACATATATTGGCAGTATGTAGTTCTGGGTTTACTTTCACTTCTTATTTCTTTTTTTTTTTTTGAAATATAGGATACTTTCTGTCGCGAGATGTTATGAGAGTACAGCCACTTAAAACATGCAAGGGCCCCATCCGGATTGGGCTGTCCAGAAAAGCTCGACCCAAACAGCTTCACCCTTATCTGAAGTGACTTACTGGATTCTTTTACCAGTCTTCAAATAGAATCGCTCTGCTTTAAAATGGTTGAAATGTTTTTATGTTAAGTTTTTCTGTTGATAGTTTGATCTTTGTGGTTTATGGTTTTTTTAGATATTAATATTGCAGTATTTGCTAGTGATTTATTTAGGAATACTCCTGTGAATATTTGATAGCAAAGGGATTTATAATGAATGTTTGCTAGTAGGAGTTTTAATGGAAAGATGAGGCCTTTTTAAAGTTTATGTAATATTAATAAAATCTGACATGTATTTTTCATCTATTAAAATATAAAGTTGAAAAATTCTGTCATACTCTGACATTCTTAGAATCCTCTCTGTGTTTACATAGTTTTATATCTCAAATTAGTATTTTTAAAGGGATTTGTTACAAGGGATTTTAAAGTAATTTGTTAGAAATGTTTAGAAAGGTGTAGAAGATAATTTCAGGAAGGTAAAATTAGATTACTAAATAGAAAGATTCCTCTGATATGCTTTCAATTTCATACACTTGTCCTGTTAGACAAAGAAAACTTGAATTTCAGTGCAGACTTGGGAAAGAGGAAACATATAAATGAAAAGTATAAATAGTAAGATAGAGTGTCTTATTCCAAGGGTTCCATTGCATGCAATATGGAGACAAAACATCAGTTAATAAATTCTGGGGATTCTATATCTCAAAAAAATAGTGAAAATTGAGCTAATCTGAAGCATACAGATATTGGTTAGGAACACTTATTAATAATTGTTAATATATTTTTATGTTTGTTATCTACAAATAATAGCAACATTTTCAACTTAGTAAGAATGCTGCAAGAAACTAATGTGGGTCAACTCCAAAAAAAATCACTGAAGTGTCAGAACAAGAATAATCCAGTACCAGATATCAGGAAGAAAACTTTAAACACTCGATGTGACTGCACAAAGTTTTTCGAAAGAGCATATTTTACATTGCAGTGGATGAGAGTTTTGATATAACAAGCATTACAGAGTGGTGATGGAATGATGATAAACCCCAGTACAAATAATAATACATGTTTGCAGTTGACACAAGGAAAGTTGAGCAAGCTGAATTGATAGGGAAATACAGTGATAGATAAATAATTCTATATAATCTATAGCAACAGTGCAAAGATAAGTCACTGTACAGTTTATTTATCAGCAACCTTCAGAGTATGTCATATATAATAATAAATGTATCAGTATGCTTATCCTATAAGGATCTAAATAAGAAAGGGAAACAGTACTCAGTGTTGAGAGTAATCAAAGAAACAATAAAATGTAAGAAAATGGTTATAATCAGTTTTATAATTTCTGTTATTCTCATATGAAATAGTAAAAATGTCAAATGAACATTTGTTTCTGGAAACAGCTGGTTCTGAACCAAGGGTTCCTAAACTTATTTGTGGACCATAGGTTGTCCAAAAGGTAAGTGCTATGCACCTGGTCTAAAAATAATTTTAAACAGTATAACTTACTAAATTGTCCATTAAAAGTTTCATGATGCAAGTATGAAACTGTCATTGCTAATGGAAAGCATATTTCTGGAGGTCACAGGACAAGAAATTACCCTTCCTTTATCAGCGGACCTAATACATGTAAGAGTTTAAAAGGGTTAAGCAAATGGACAACTAGAAAACAAATTTAGAAGCAATTCAGAAGCAGCTGTTAGGAGGGTAGGGCCATTATTCAGCTCCCTCAGGAATGTGCAAATGAGCCTCAGTCCAGTCAGGTATCTCAGCAATGGATGGACTGGACTTTGTAACACCTTCACCATCAGCAGTAGACATCTCTGCCTCGGAGAGGATAACTGGACATTATACACCAGGGTGACAGTGTGAAGGAGCCTGTGGACTTGTGGTTGGCAGCAACTCCTAAATGGCAACTGCGGGTTGCTACTTTGTCTTCCTTCTACTTCATTTTAGCCCTTGTAAGTATGGTGTTTAGATTTTACCCATTGTGAATAGGCATCAAAGGGATTGCTCATTTCTCAGTGCTTTATAAGAAGTACCAGCTTAAGTTTCTCTTCACACCAGTAAGTAGCAACTCATCAAAATTCTTTAGCTAAGTGTTCTTTGTTGTGTACCCAGTGGGCAGTAAGGGGAGCTGGTCTATAGGTATCTGAATGTCCCCCCCCTGGAGTTTTGTTCTCCCCAGTTTCTTGGGTGCTGTCCAGCATGAACTGGCTTTCAAGAATCATGTCCTACCAACAGCTTATCTCTCTCATATTTGTAAATTTTGATATTTACAATAGGAGTATTTCTTGGAATTTGGGACTGATGCTTCTGTATTTACAACACATTCTCTGATCTCTTTGAAAAAGTCTCTCTCTAGGTCATTCCCAGTCCTACACCTCTGTGGGAAGAGATATCTTTACTCCATGGAGCCATTTTCCCATATCCTCTTCCTGCATTGGCCGGTGATCATTAATGGCACTTGGGAATACAATGAAAACATTGCATTTATAGTAATTGTGGGGCACCTCTGATGGCCATGGCTTGGAAATGTGCATGCCATTTCTGTGTGAGCGCAACTAGGCACTCCCAGTGTTCAGAACACGGGGATACTGTGTGTCAGCCACTAAAAAAGTCACTGACCACAGAACATTGCAGATGGGTGAAAGGATGAAAGAGCACATATGTCTGCTACCAACTTCCACACCACAGGCTGATCAGAGTTTGTAATATCCAGGGGTCAAGGCCTTAAATGTCTAAGGTGGAGGCCTTATAACTCTGATTCTTTGTTATTAGTGTCCAACATAGAGTCATGAAAATGGCCTTCATAATTCTGAAATCAGTTACATCAATAAAAGTTATGCAATCTTGTAGGGACACGATGTGACCCCGCCGAAGGGTACTTGTAATGAATGCTCACACAGCTAGTTCTGAAAATAAGGATTACCTTGGTAATTTTGTTCTGCCTTATACTAAGCTCCAGAATGCCTGGAAATTCAGGTTATACTAAAATCTTCAGGAATCAATCCTGAGGAGAGATTCTGTTAAATTACCTTGTCTGTATTTATACAGCAAATCAAACTTTCACTGAAGTACTTTGCTGTCTGCTAAAAAGTTAAGATACAAAAAGTCCGATACAAGATAGGAAATATCGTTAAAATATCCAAGAGTTAGGTGTAAACTGTCTATACTGTATATAATTTATAGAGTTCAGAAACATGCTTATTTTTAAATCAACGAACTCACCTGTTTTTAAAAAATGTCTCTTTATCTGATGTTTTTAAATGAAAATACTACAGTGCTCTTGTGAACAGAATGCAGGGGTAAACAGGCTGCTTTTTCAGGACAAGAGACAAAGTCTTCATTCACTGAATTTATACTCAGTGGCAAACCTGCTTGGTTTTAGTGGTGCAAAGTTTCTGGAAGAATCCAGGAGAACACACTGGAAATAAAAAAATGGTTTTCTCAAACTTAAAAAATACCCAACCGCAAAAAACCAGCCAACCAATCAAGTAAAAGAACAAAAATTGGACCATGCAGACAAGTAGAATAGTCCAGCTATTATGTGAACTTTGTGCTTCACTGATCATTCAGCTGGAGATATCTGCTAGCAACACGCCCTCATTTTAAATAACAGAGGAAAGGTTGGCACTGGAAAGAACACTAGGCTGGGAGGGCTGGTGCTGGGAACTCTAGGCTGGGAGGGCTGGCACGGGGAAGGTTCGGCTGGCCTTCTGCCGATGTTCGCTTCGCAGGCAGCTCCAGCAGGGAAAGCTCAGGTACCTCGTTACTGTGGAGAGATGCACGTGAGCGTTCAGCTGTGGGAATCGGCGAGAGGAGCTGGCATCCTTCCACTGACTTTTGGAGCTGTGTGGGTATATGCCAAGCAAAGAGCCCACCATATGTCTTTGCATATTTTGTAGAAGTGATGTGTATAGATTTTGAATTTTTTCATTGCAGACACAATATCTGGTGATGTTTTTTGAGCTAGCTAAGCTTAGTAATGCTGACTCTAAAAGAAATGCAGATGTTAAGTGTCATTATACTTTAATAATTATGCAGAAAAGCTTAAATATAATTTCTGAAGAACTTTTTATCAGCTGCTAGAACAATAGGTATAGCTATGGCTTATTTAATACAAAAGAATTCAATTATGGCCTAGGGAAAGTCTTGAACTCTGTTATACGTACCCATACATGTGATTTTTAAATAGTAATTGAATGTGTCTTTTTTGTCTGTCTTTTGAAATGACTGGATGCAAAACTTACACTGCTCTTATCAGCGTACTTTTGATAAATGTGGGTGCTTAATAAGTGAACAAGTGCAAAATTATTAAAATCCTTAGCTTAGTAAAAGCACCTGTATAATAGAAGTACAGCTATTGTCTCTTTCAGGGAATTGAATTGAAGCAGGTGGTGAAGCCCTGTTACTTCTTCCGTTGGAAGGCAGTTTCCAAAAAGAATAGACAACAAATATTTGAGGGAAGGCGTCAGAGAAAGGGCTGGAATGAATATATAATAAAAGGTTTTTCATCAAGCAAGATGGTGGCAGAGCA
Source organism: Actenoides lindsayi (assembly GCA_025331215.1). NCBI lineage: Eukaryota > Metazoa > Chordata > Aves > Coraciiformes > Alcedinidae > Actenoides > Actenoides lindsayi. Next base: position 11,635 of record WTSP01024436.1, on the reverse strand, counting down.
TTTTATGAATATACTTTTGAAGAAGCTTCAACTTCTGCTCTTACAATTCACATCTGCTTTTGATCTTAACTCACTGCTTCCAATATGGACATCCCATCATATTATTCCTACCCACCATTGGAGAACATACCTGCCATTGCTTCCTAGCCAAGCCACTGAGGGTTCTTTACCTGCTGTGTTCCTGCTGAGCCATCAATAGACTGTTGCTAGACATAGTGTCAGGTAAACTCAAAATACATTTTTAAAGTACCTGAGGAAATTAAAAGTTGCTTTTGTTCAAAATTATTTCTTTTAAATATGATTCAGGTGAAAATATGACTAAGGACACTGTTTTCAACTTTTGTTCATTGATAGTCTGGATGATGGATGAAAGGGTGGCAGCTCTCTATGTGAAGTGCATCCATTTAACATATACAAGGTATGATTAATTTCATAAGCAAAATTATTTGATCATGATTTGATAAGGTAACCAAAATTAAACACACAGTCATCTTATAAAATAGATGCTATCGTTTGGTATTTGATCTGAGTCAATGCTGCGATAGAAGAGACTAAATGTTGGTAGCTAACTTTCATTTTGTTACTTAACATCTTCCCCCCACAGGGCCCCTTGAATTATCAAAATATTTTTAGCCAGGAGTTATAATGAAAATTCGATACAAATTATGTTTAGCGTATGTACTAAGAAAGATGCCTAGACTAATTCTCATTTAAAATACTTTCTGTCAAAGCTTAAATATGCAAAAATATGCAAAGCTTTCCAAAGAAATATGAAAAATAAGTGCATCAGCATGGATATATCTATCTGTGTATGTGCATGTATAACCTACCATGTTTCAAAGTATAATCAAAATGTATTCTCATTAACAATGACATTTTGGAGCCTCTAATGCAACATATTGGCAGTGATATGTTGAATAGCTATATGTTGAATATAGTTTGAATAGAGGTTATGGTTACACTTGGAGAGATGGGAAAGGGATCGAATTACTCTGGAAGCCCCAGTCAATACAGTAAGATAGGCTCTGAAGTGACCTGACTTGCCTTTGGAACAGAGCTGTCTCATTCCATTGATTTGTGGAGAAACTTAGGGAAAGCTTGTGTCAGAGTCAGTGTTTTCAACAACTGCAGGAGTTGAAAAATCTGTTTTTATTATTTAGTATTTGTAGCGAAGGGTGAAATAGATAGCTATTTAAAGTGCTCTCCAGCATTGAAATTCTGTTATCCTAAAGTTTGTATTCCAACAGCATCCAGGACCTCTGTTTACTGCAAAATCTTGCTACAAAGATTTGGTTCCTGTTCAAAGCTATCACAATTCATTTTGTTCAGTGTGCCAATTTACCTTTAATTTTTTTATTGCTTATTACTATGATATTTAACGAAGGCAAGGTGACCAAAAATATATAACCTTTCCAAAGAGAGCGAACTTTTATTTCTACACTGTAGATAAAGGAATAATTTAAATTTTAAAATAATTTTATTTGGAAGAGTATGTTGATAGATGCATGAGTGAAGGAATGTGTTATACGTATGTAGCAGACAGTAGACTGACCACTGGTAAGGTGATGTCCTATAGATAAGTCTGAAGATGGATCTTGAGTTTTCTTCTCATCCATTCCAAACATTCCCACCTTTTTTGGAGCAGACTTTTCCTTGAGAAAATTACCTATGTTTTATGTGACACTGGAGCCAGCTTCTTGTGCCCCTTTACCCTACATATCAACTCATTCTTGTTTCTGCCTCACTTTCTTCCCTCTCCGTAGCGGCTTTTATTTTGGAATTTGCAGAGGTTCTGCCACCACGGTGGAAAGTAGGTAGACCTGGCCTTTCCTACGATCAGCCTAGCTCTTAGGATGGGGAAAAGCTGTAGAAAAAATGTTTTGATGATTTTCAGAAGAGGATCTTTTTTAAAAGATGGTGAAGGCTTGAATTATTCCTGCATACTACACTAAACTGCTTTTATTTTATCCCATGTATTTAGTATGCTATTGCTGAAAAATAATTATAGGGTAAGAAGAATGAAGCTATGAGAAAGAAGTATAGTTAATACTGAGAAAAAAAATACAAGGCTGCTCACAGAACAGAAGACACAGTGTAGGACGTGTTCATCCTTGTGAAAATTCTTCCTTTGTAAGTGCTGCCAAGGTCAATGTCAGCTTGAATTCTTTAATGCGTACTGTAAGTGCTAGCCGTGCAGATTAGATATGCCCAGAGCTATTCTTATTTGTTCATCCAGCTTTTAAAAATACATGTTTGTGCTCTTCTATTAAAAAAATTTCCATTAAAAAACATCAGCAGTCCAAGCTTGTATCAAGTCTTTCATTATCCTCATTCTCCACCTACTTTTCATTTTGCCCCAGGAATATGTACAAACAAGTTTCCAGCTGCACACTGCTGAATATATTTTCATATTCAATAACAAAGGAATAATACATTTCCTTCATTTCCCAGATAAATTAATGAAATTAGACTTTATAGGGAATAAAAATAGTTCAATCTTAGGACTCATTATGGGAATCTTAACATTTACTAAAATACTGAACTAATAACATTGAACATGGAATTGTATTTCCAATTGCATTTATATCTAAAATGAATCTTTACCTGCATGAACTATATCATTAATGGCACAAAATAATCCACAGTACAGCAATATATCACACAGTCCCACTCGTACTATTAAGGCTCCTATTTTTCTGAAGCTACCAAGGAAAGAGATCAGGGAAAAAGAGAGATAAATAACTTTTGTTTTTGTTTTTGTTTTTGTTTTTGGTGGTTTTGTTTTTGTTTTTGTTTTTGTTGTTTTTTTTCAGGTCAAATGTGACGTTGTTTGGCTATTGCCAGGTCTTGTTAGGGCCAAATCTTGTAGCATGTTTTATATCAACCTGTTGAGTTTTTTTCTGGCAAAGAAAATATTGGAAAAAATTCCAATTCAGCCTGATTTCTAGGTATGGTCTTTAAGGACCATTCCCATGCTGCCATGCAACTCTGTCTCCTGGCTTTAGAGTTCTGGAGAAAACTGTGGTTTTTAAAAGTTTAAACTGCATTTTTTTTCTATCTCTTACTCACTCATCTATCATTGCTGTGCTTCCTGCTGCTGATGCTGTCCTGCTAATGGCTTTTCAAGCTGACCCTGCCATAGCTGTTGACATTGCTAGGCTGCCTATTGTGGTCCTGACTTTGTATTCACGGAAAGATGCTGGTTCTGTTGTTGCCATGCTCATCTCACTCTATACTGTTGCAGTTCACACAGTGTTCCTGTGGGTTACTGAAGATTTACGTCATGCTGGTTTCTTATAAGAAGGGTGATCTCTTTTAAGACTGTGCAATAGATTATTTTTTTGTTCAGTGGCTGAGCCTAGCATGAAAAGTAATGCCTGAATTGGAGTGTTTTTAATTTTTTTTTTTTAAATTTTCTTTTTAGAGCAGATTTTTTTTTTTTTTTTTAAGATTTTCTCATAGTAATGAAAGGCTAAAAAAGTCTTCATTCTGGATTAAGGAAACACTTCATTTAATATCAAACATAACATTTTGTTTCCAGTGTAGATACTTCTAATAAAAGTAAACAACAGAGATACAGCACTAAATTTTAAGCATCTGTTAAAACACTAGCCAGGAGCATTGTCCTCGGTAGGTAGTCAGGATACTGAGACAATATGTGGGGGGTTTAAGTTCAAATTCCCCCTCACAAAACACCACTTCTTCACCTCTGCATGCCTGGTGCGTGCTCTACGTGTTGTACTGTGTGACTAAGTCATTCAACTGCAGGAGTTCTTCCTTTTGTAGTTATTTTAACAGGAACTGACAGCTGCTTGTTCCACGTTCTCAATAAGTACGTGAACATTTAACCTGTTACATCATTCTCATCTTCACCTTCGTGAATATTTAAATATTTGTACAAGGTGGAAGAGCTTCAGAAGAAGAAATTGGAACAACTTATGCTAGAATGCATTACAGTCACTGTAGTGGCCATATACTCTGGTCTGAGATATTGTTTCTGAGAACCCTGTTCTTAAATGCACACTGTAATACTAGCTGTTGTTATCACCACGTGGCTTTGTTGAACGTAATTTCAAATGGTTTTCTTTGTACATAAAGAAGTTTTTGTATTCCTGTGTCACTGAGCTCTGAACTCTGCAGAAAGTGCAGTAACTCCTGAAGTAGGAGCTATACAGGTACCAACAGAATTTGTTCTTCATCTTGATTTTAGGTTAATATCTGTTCTTAAATGAGGATTAGTCTCTGAAATTATGACATTGGTAATGAGTTGTGGTCCTTGAAGAAAAAACTGACTTCTTACTGTTTCATCACTTCAGTTTGTAGACTATTGTAAATGTTGAAGTATGTGAAACTAAGTACTCAGTTTCACATAAATCCGCTCTACAGAGAAATCAAATCCAAGTATATCTGTTTAGAAAAAATATTTTTCTGGTGTCATAATGGTACATTATTTTTGGAAAAGCGGGCAGTAGATTCTTGTCTAGCAGAGTCTCCAATACTTTCTCTTTGTTTCATCCTGATAGTACAAAAATGAATAGAAGCTGTTACGCTTAGGTATAACTAAAATGGGAGTGTTCTTCTGAGCTATCCAATTTCTGGCTGTCATGCTAAGATCTTTGATGCTTTGCAGTCATTTGCCCAAACTGCTTCTCTTGTCAGCCCTAACTGTGGGATTAATCTGGGCTTGACCCACTGGCATGGGCAACACTTGTTCACTGCTTTCTTCCAGCACGATCTCACCCATCTAAATGGGTAGAATAACATAACTAATGGTCAGTTGAGCAAATCCCATTATGAAACATTATTATTCTCTTCCAGCGACAGAAAAAACTTCAGAGTTGAAGGGCGAGTTCTCTAGTCAATGAATGTTTTGAAGCAGAAGTGCAACTCTCCTTTATGCTGCTGCTCTCATGATCTGAGATGTCTAGAGGAGTAAAGGTTGTCTTTATGAACATATTTAATCCAGCGATATCAGGTGATAAACGGCATCATTTGGGATTACATCTCTCTATGAAATCATACTAACTGATCTATTAGAAGCTTTCTCCCCTCACACTACCTTCATACTTAACTAATTTAGAAAATGGCTTCAACTTCTCTTATTCTTGTATTTCCTACTTCACATTATCATCTTTGCCCACAAGGATGTTATTTTTTTCATTTCATTTTATTGCACTATTGTTAATTTTAATTTTTTTTTATTCCTTTGAAAAAGTATGAAATACTTTTGTATCTGCAGTTGAATGTTGTGTTGAATTTGTACTGGTCTTGTAGAAGCTGCTGAAAGTATTATAGTTTATTATGAGATGGAACATCATGCCTCAGATAATTCTTTTTATTATGAAGACTAGGATTAAACTGATTTCATTGTCAAGCTCCCTACTGTCAGTTTTATCAACTAGTAGTAACCTCTGTCATTTTCTCAATTTAGTAGGGGCAGCAACAGCAGTTTCTGCAACACTTTCTAGCCACACAGACATGTCTATATAAAGCACTTTCAGACTGGATACTTTTGTATCTTCCTTAGAAAGTGAGGGAGATGGACTGTTTTCTTTATTTTTTGATTTATGTGTCATATAGAACATATACTGATGCTAATTGTCCTGATTATTTATCTGTATAGAATCTAAGGCAGTTCAACGGAAAATGTTCTTTTCTATGAAGACAAGAAGTCACGATGTCCATTTAATGATCCTTAAATGGTTGACAATGGCTTATCTGTACTGATGTCCTCAGTCTTTCTTGTTGAAGCAGACTGAGACAGACAATGTTCCTGAACCTGCACTGGCAATGTTGGGCACCTTCCAAGGCCACATTCTGAATGATGATCATCCTTCCTTGGGAAGAAACATAAGAAAATAAGACTGGAAATCTTACTTTTTACTGATAACCTTTACTTAACGTTATGTCAGGAACCCACACCAAGGTGCACGTTCAGAAGATGCACATGTTTTCTCAAGCTGCTGAATTCCCTGTATTGTTATGTGGTTCCTCATATCAACTACAGGCTTGCTACCACGAATAATTACAGTGTTTAAGAATTATGAGTAATAAGATGATAAGATTATAAAATGTAGATCTGGGAGTCATACAAGCAATGTGAAAAAAGGAAGGCGGGGTACAAAATAAATACCAGACAAATAAGATTTCAACAGACTGGCTCTTATTAATCTTTCCTGAAGAGTAACAGTCAACACATTTGCACAAGCTTCTGAAAAGTATGTCCTTTTTATGAGTGTACTATTTGACAAAGAAAGCAGTGAAGCATTGTGCTTGTGCTGTCTAACTGGCAGGATGCACTTTCTGAGTGAAATATATACTGCTTGGAATATTTTTTGCATAGCACTGAAAACCAGTAAAACAGAGGAATATTCTGGAATTGCTCATCTGCTCACAGAGCTGCAGTTTCACAGAAGTCATCCCCATGAACCCACATATTTATAATAAGAAAGTATTTACCAGACAAAGGTAATTTATATCATTCAGCAGTTGATTTTACCAAAATTGTTTCACCTGAGATATAGTACTTGTCAGATGTAATAAATTATCTTTGAATTTAAGATGAAAATACCTTTTTTTTTTTTTCAATTTCATATAGATTCATGGCTGCCTTATATGTTATTTTTCAGTAGATTAAAAAAACCTGTCTTTATTTTCAGTTATAATACTCTAATAAAATCTACTTAATAAGAATAAATTTGGGTTTGGTCCTGCAAAGCAATATGAAGTCTGAGATCCAGAAATTGTTCTGAGATGAGGATGTACAAACAAATAAATGACATGAAGAATCATGTTATAGGTACATTCAATACAAATCATTATTTTCTCTGCAGACCCCCCATTCTCCAACTACTATGTTTCTGTTGTTTTTAAACACATAGCAATTTCAACATATTTGTTGAAAAAAGGCTTTTAAATGACACAGCTTCTTTATGTAGCATAGGTAAGTTCATTATAATTTTTTTTTTTCCTAAAATGTACAAAATAAAACAATCAGAGTGGTTTTGTCTGTACAGGAACATGACTCATCGAAATATTACTCTACCAAATTCCATGACATTGTTCAACTTTTTTGTAACCATCTAAACATTTTTTAAACGATGTTTCTTGATTCGGCAACTGATTTGACTATTCATTCCAAACTGTGATGGATGCTATTGATTGGCTTCTCAAAGGGCCTGATTCAAACCCTCTTGAAGTCAGTAAGACATCAATAATTTAGTCTGTGTACTTTGGATCAGTCCTGAAGTGTAATCAGAATAACTGATATTTTCTCCTAGATTGCTCTTCACTGCCACTGATTTTGTAGCAGAGTGAAAACAGCATTAGCTGGGAATAAGCTGTAATCTTTTAGTTCTTCTTGTAATTAAAACATAAAGAATATGTAATGAAAACATGATAGAAATTATTAATGATAATTCCTACTTAAATAACAGTAACATAGAATGATCTAATAATACCTTGGAGGGAAAATTATTTTGGGGTACTATGAATTTGGTTTTATGAGTGAGAAAATGAAACTAATATTAGAAACTGAAGATTTCAGGAAAAAATATTTGTAAACCAAATGGAGTTTTAACTGTGGTTTGAATGAAGTAATTTGAATTTCTCTTAAAGGAAGAGTATTTCAACTTGAAGCTCTCAATTTAGCATGATCTGTAACAAAAATCTGATTATACTCTGTTAAAATTAAATTTACATTTGTGGTTTTACTCTAAAATTTAGCATATAAGTTTATTAGGCAATGAGGAAGTAGCTTTCCAGTGGCCAAAATACTGTGTTAAGTAAGTTTATCCTCATTAAATTACTTTTGTGCTGGAGATTCATTAATATTCATTCTGTAAAATCTAGCAAAGGTCAGCCAAAAGGTAGTTGTGTGTGGACTGAATACCTTTCCTTGGAACTTTCTGCACATTTTAAACCAAGTTTTTTTCTCCTACTTCTGTAAAACTAATTTGAAGGGGGATTTACTGGTTCTGTCAGATCTGTCTTACTCCAAGACAACCTTTTAGATGTTATATCTGCTGCAGATGCACAGACATACACAGACACACATACACATTCTCACAACAGTGTTGAATCCACATTGATGTAGTGAATTACCAGCAGCACTGAAGAAAGGTAGCTGCAGACTGCAGCAAGTATTCACATCATATCATGCAGAATCTCCAGTTGCGTTAGGCAAAATTTTCCAAGCACCAAATTGATTTTTGGCCAGGACACTGCAGCAAAACCATTACTTTTTAAGGAGTGATACATAGCATCATAGAGCATGAGCATTAAGGATTTAATGAATGAACACTAAGGAACAGAAGTGTGCTGACCTGACATTTCAGTCAAAAAAAGTAAAGCCGCTGAACATAAAGGGCATATCAGCATTGTATAACAAGGAATGGCCACAACTCAGGCTCAAAAGTTGTTGTGTATTGTAAACAGTCAGATGGTTTTAGGCTTCTCTTTTAAGTTCAGGTTTAACCTTAGGGGACAATTACAGATTGAATTTATGCTGCTAACTCAAGCTGGTGTATCATCACTATTGCAGCCCAAGAGCAATGGTTAGTATTTTACTTCTTGTTGGCATTTTGTCCTAGGTATAATTTTTGATCTGGTCTGGCATCATGGGAGTGTCTGGGCAGCAGGGGAGACCCCAACTTACCTTTCTGTGGCTTTTGCCCTTAGAAGGATCTACCTAGACAGAGGTGAGATTGCTCTTTCCTGGGGAGATATTGAGCATTTATGTAAGGGAAAACTTCTGGACCTGAGAGAAGAAGAGGCAGAGGCAACACCAGGAGCAATACTGCCACAGGAGAAGCTGGGAGATTCCTTACAGGAGCAGGCACTTGGTCAGGCTTCAAGGTGATGGCAAGGAGACTTTCACAGGACTTAACAGAGCTTTTTTGTGCCAAAATGAAAACAAGGAAAAGAAAGACAAAATGAACAGGAGAAAAAAAATCTTTTATTTGAAACAGTCTCACTTAACAGAGCTGTATCCTGCACCTAAAAAGTGATCTTGTGTTAATTTTCATTCAGATCAAGCAGCAACTGAGATTCCGAGCTTCCTTATCTCTTTGGTGATCACCTTAAGGAAAACACGAGGCAATTCTGTAAGTCTAGCTGACCCGAAGCTCACAAATCAGCTTATTCAGATTTACCCTTTTTCTGTAAGTATTGTGAAAATGATAACCAAACTAGTCAGCTGCCAGGAGCCACCCAAATGAACCTGCTTAAATCCCTGACATCTCACTGTGCCACACTCACACTGCGTGCTGCTGAATCCATTCTCCCTCTGTAAATCATTGTGGAAGAAATGTAAGGCAGATTGGTAAAAGTTTTTACAACTTAGCTATTGCAGAGAACCATCACGTTCTTTTGTCAAAACTGGTTTTGGTGCTAGCAAAGGTTCTGGTGAAATGTTAAAACTCCCCTCAAAAGAGAGTTATTTAATCTTGCAAAGATTAAACTTTGAAACTCTGTTTCTAGTTTCCTGTCAAATGGTGGATCAGAAGAGAACTGGAACAGTTATGATGCTCAGCAGAACCATCTAGAGCTAGTGAGAAAAAGATGACAATAAGGGTACCTCTTAGGCCTTGGTCCTCTTTTTTGTTCTCAGATATCTCACATGGGTTCACAAAGCACTTCTGTGAGTTTTGCTCCACAGTCTGGAAAGAGGTGCTCACAATTTTTTTCCGGAAGCAACTGTGCAAGAAGTACTTTGTCTACAAGTAAGTAGTCATCAGCGCTGAAGGAGGTAAGGTACAACTTGGAACCATTGACATGATATATTAACAGGATCCCAGAGACCAATTCTTACCTTCCTCTCAGCTCAATAAATGTGTCACCACCTGAATGTGGTGACACATACCTTTACATATATACACTTACATAAATACAGAACTGTGATAATTAGAACATTTCAATATGTTGCTTTGCCTTGGATTTAAACCAACTTTTCCTATCTCGCTTAAAAGTACCTTAACGGTGAGTGACTCCCAGCCTTGAGGAGGCCATCTCTGTGTGTAGGAAGGCAGGTCGCTCACAGAGCTCACTGGGCCAGAAAGGAAGGCTTTAGGAGTATTTTTTTTTAAAGAATTCAACCAGTAGGCACTCAGCTGAAAGAGATGTATCAATGGTTTTGGGTCTATCTCCTGTTCCTAGAACTGATTTTATATTTAATAAGAAAATGCACAAAGTTTTCTGAAGTGGACCAGGACACAACATTCTGCTCACAAGTGAATGCCCTAATTATAATTTTACTTAATGTCATTGACACTGTGGTCTAAAGAAATTTGAGCTAAGTTCTTGTGGTGACACCATTTCAGTGGGAAGAAGTAGGATATCATTCCTCCAGCCTCATTCTACCTTCAAGATTAACTACCTATTGCGGCTAGGAGATGGAGATTTAACCTTGTAAGACTGAAAAGAGAATTCATCCTACCTTACACAGAAATGGCAGGGTAAAAGGTGTCACAAATGTGTCCTGCAGAGTGTCTGCTTCTGTCAGCATCCGATATAGTCTAAGAAACCTTGTGGATCTAATCCTAAAGGCACCTCAGGGAGACATTTATTCATTCAGGTGAAGTCCCTGGGACACATTACACTCATTTTTATAAAGGGTAGAAAGGAGGACCCTGGGAATTACAGACCTGTCAGCCTCACCTCTGTGCCTGGGAATGTCATGGAACAGATCCTTCTAGAACCTCTGATAAGGCACATGGAGGACAGGGAGGTGATCAGAGACAAACAGCATGGCTTCACTAAGGGCAAGTCCTGCCTGACTGACCTAGTGGCTTTCTAAAATGGAATGACTACAGCAGTGTACAAGGGAAGAGCTATGGATGTCATCTATCTGGACTTCTGCAAGGCCTTTGACATAGTCCTCCACAACATCCTCCTTGCCAAGTTGGAGAAGTATGGATTTGATGGGTGGTCTGCTCAGTAGTTAAGGAACTGGCTGGATGTTCACATCCAGAGGGTAGTGATCTACGGCTCAAAGTCCAGATGGAGATCGGTGACAAGTGGTGTCCCTCAGGGGTCTGTACTGGGACTAGTACTGTTTAATATCTTCAGTGATATATATTATTTTCATCAGTGACAGTGGGATCGAGTGCACCATCAACAAGTTTGCGTATGACGCCAAGCTGAGTGGTGTGGTTGATATGCCAGAGGGACGGGATGTCATATAGAGGGACCTGGAAAAGCTGGAGAGGTGGGCCCAGATGAACCTTATGAGGTTCAACAAGACCAAGTGCAGGGTCCTGCAACTGGGTCAGAACAATCCTCATTATCAATACAGGCTGTGGGATGAGGTGATAGAGAGCAGCCCTGTGGAAAAGGACTTGGGGTTGCTGGTGGATGAGAAGCAGTACATGAGCCAACAATGCACATTTTCAGCCCAGAAGGCCAATCACATCCTGGGCTGCATCAAAAGAAGTGTGGCCAGCAGATTGAGAGAGGTGATTCTGACACTTTGCTCTGGTGAGACCTCACCTGAAGTACTGTGTCCAGTTCTGGAGTCCTCAACACAGGAGGGACATGGACCTAATGGAGCAGGTCCAGCAGAGGGCCACAAAAATGATCAGAGGGCTGGAACACCTCTCCTACGAAGACAGGCTGAGGGAGCTGGGGTTGTTCAGCC
>WTSP01024426.1:0-10493 GCA_025331215.1 Actenoides lindsayi | reverse complement strand
TTAGATGTGGTGTTGGGGGACATGGTTTAGGGGTGAACTTTGTAGAGTAGGGTTAATGGTTGGACTCGATGATCCCAGGGGTCTTTTCCAACCTGAATGACTCTATGATTCTATGAAATAAGGGTGAAAAGTATTCAAGCAAGAACCTGAAACCTGCTGTCTCTCACACAGTGTCAGCGGGGACATGACACACAGACAGCACAAAGTAAACACCACCACACTGTGCAGTTAGGGGAGCGCGCTGTGACCTGGAGCTGTGTTTGACCTTCCGGCAAAGTTCACAAAAGTTCAGGAAAGAAAGCACCTTGCTGTCGGGGAAAGGTCTTGTTCACCTTGACGTAACACTTTGGAATTTCCTCAGAAACCCAGGGATCTGAGACAGAAAAGCCAAGGACAAGCCAGCCCATCTCCCCAGCGATGTGTGACTGCTCTCCACCAAACCCTCTAGACTTCCCAAGAGCCTGCTCTCTTACCCAAGGTGAATGGTCCGTATGTGTTTCTGAATCCCTGCAGCTGTGCTCAGTACCTTCCCACAGTTTTTCCACAGGCATTTGAACATCACCTTCATGGAGTTCTGAAAATGATGAGTAAAGCAACGTTAGTTGTACAGAAGATAGAAAACCAAACCGTCCAAAACCCGATCTACCGTTACAAAACACTGTGATGGTCCAGAGCCTCTAACTCCAAATTTGTCATGATGTAACAGGCCATGTCAATGGTGTCAACCTACTGGACTCAACAGAATCCCAGGGAAGAGCTGCAGGAGCAGCTTGTGACAAAAATTCCCCTCTCTCCGCTCTTTGCCATGGCTTTTTCATTTGTGAGTTCCAGTTTCTGTCTTCCCATGAAAGGAGGTAGGTGATACAGAAACTTCCTACGCTTCTTTGGAGCCTTTCACAGGACAACTGATGAGGATTTCTCACTTAATGCAAGGTCCCTTCTTAAATTAAGATCTTCCTAAAGCAAGCTCTTACGGGTATTTCTACTCGTCGACTTTGCAGCGCACAAAAAATTACCGTGCCAGAAAACCCGTGGACAATATTCACCCATGAGCTGGCAAAACCTGCTCACAGAAGCTGCTGTGGCCCTTGCTTGGATAAGAGAATGAGAGGCCATCTGGCTGTGTTCACCATTTTTTAAAGGAGTATGTGTATCATCTCCTTTTAACATTCTTGCTGTATTCTTTAGTGCAACTTCACTGGACTAACCCGAGTTACCACTGACTGAGAGCACAGCAAACAAGGCTTTCATTAGCCCCATCTTCAGTATTTTGGAGACTCTGAAGAAAACTAGTCTTCATTTAAAGCACAGCACGTGGTAACAAACAGCAGAGATGTTGCAGAACTTTTTTTAAAGCCAATTTTACCCCCAGAGGAAACCTACTTTATATGATCTTACATTGTAAAAAATCTAAACAATAAAAAAACTCAATAAATTTTTGAGAAGTACACTCAAAATCAATTTTCTCCATTATTACAGAACGTATCATTAAAGAAAACATGAGGAAGAGCTCACTAGCCTCACTCTTGCTCTTCAATTTGGACCCTTTGGAACTTCATGCCAATAGATGGTAAGGTTCAGCCTTTGCTGGAAAGATGATGAGAATGTAACTTTAAAAAAATCTCAGATGATGGGCTTTTTAAAATACAAGGTGATTGCAGCAGCCTGCTCTCATAGTTGCTTGGCTCTAACATCTTCTGTTTGAAAGTAGGGGTGCTATGGGCTTTAAGATTTGAGGTACCTGGTCAGACATTTTGCACGAGAACTTTCTACTTTTGGACTAATTTACACAGAAATTCCCTCTTATGTTTTTTTTTTTTAATGTGATAATGCAACTACCATTCAAATAGAGGATTCCTTTTTCCTAAAATTGAAAATAATTTATCTAGTAAACATGCATTTTAACATAACCAAATGAAATCTCACTCGCTGGAAATACGGAACGTGAACCAGGCTTCCAGTTCCCTCCAGTCCAAAAAAATGTCTAGTCGGGCTTAATAGGAACATAAATGGTTTGGTGAGGAATAACTACATCAGTGGAAAAGTTTATGCAAACAACTTTCTTATTAGGAAGCGGTCGCTAACATTTCCCAATATGACATGGAAGAAACATTAATGAGTAAAGCTACTGATCATTTCCAGGTTTCTCCCTTCTGATTCTGGCAGCCCTGAAGAAGAAATAATCTGAACATTTTTATTTCAGCTGCAAAAGGTGCAAAGCTGTACTCTACAGACGAAGCACCAGGCTGGGGCCAGAATAAAAATAACCAAACAAACTGCAGGAAACACAGTTCATTTCTAAAACAAAGTTTGGCAGGTAATGTTAATATTTATCTAAATTAAACGTTTGCCACGCAGGGCAAACCCCCTGCGAAGCAGAACAGAGAGTGTAGTAGATCTGCAGTGAGCACATAAATAGAAATATTCAAAGACAACTGAGGAGACAATAAGGAGGGCAGCTGCAAACCCATCTGCCTCCTCACAGCTGAGCAACAGGAGTGATGCTAAGCAAGCTGAACTTTAACTGAGAGGTAAAAGGCAAAACTTCTGCATTCCCACTCCGCTGGTCCCACACCCCCCAAAATCATCTCTCCTTAATTCAACAGTCAGCTCTAACTTCTGATTTATTATAACAAAAGTGTCCAAAACTATGGTTCTTTTTCTTTTTAGCAAGAAGCACCAAGATTTTACACGCCCCTCCCACAGACAAGAGCAGAACAGTGCGGGTTGGCAAATAAACAACTTCTGGAGCAAAAGGATAAATCTGAACAGGTTTAAACGATCATTAAAACTTCTTCCTGCTGGTGATGAAGCAATTAACTGTCTCAGAGTGAGCCAGAAACAAAGTCACTAAGGAGAACAAATTCTCTGGGTTTTTTCTCCTTACAAAAAGCACTCTTGCTATGTAAAATCTGTCCTGTCGAGTTGGGAGGGAAGGAAATCTGGACCAGTGCCACCTCTTTGTTTTCTTTCCCTTCGAGAGGAGCTCGCTTGCTAGCGTAACGGTGCTTTTTTGGGGTCAGTTTTGGGCTTTATATGTTTTGTTTTTTAAGCTGTGTTTTATTTAGTCTGCTTTTGCACTCGTACCGAGGATAAATTTGGCCACTGCTGATACTGCATCAAAAGCCATCCGGTTCGATCTCTCCTCTCTTCACTCCACACGTCTGCACAGAGGAAGCGTCACAGGACTAAGGTATCTGACGTGCTGTCAGACAAACAGCACTTCCAGGGAACAAGAAGTATTAAGGCCATACCCAATTTCTGTGGTGACATGTAAAGGCTGCCTGTTGCATCCCGCGTACAAAGAACTTGGCAAGCTCGGACAGAAATCCCTTGAATGGCCAGAGGCAACACCTTCTGGAAATCACTCTAGTGTTTTCTGAGCAGGAGGCTCTGTAGAACCTCACCATCTGCCAAGCAATATGTGGTGCTGACAGCAGTATGTGTGTGCAGTAGGTGACGAGGTTGAACGAGACATCGTGCGGAGGCCGAGGACCTACGGTAGCTGGATGCCGAGGAGGGATAGAGCACAGAGCTGTTGGGGTGACCTGCTCCTTTTCTCACAGCAAAGTCTACCGACATCCTATCTGCCCACGGGTGTGGAATTGGACATGAGGCTAACCTTTCTCTTCCTAGGAATGGGTTCATCAAAGAGAAGGTTGCTGGTTTCGGCTTCATCGATACCATCATCTGGCTGGGAAGGTGTCCGAAAAGCTTTGAAGCTATCAGCTGACAGAGGTGGAGATGGGGTGGATGGGTTGGACTGGTCACTGGGAGCATTCCAGCTCCAGTATCCACTGCTGCTGGTACTAGAAGGCACAAATCCTCCTTCTTTCCAAGATCCATTTAGGGATTCTGTCAAGAACAACAACAGCCATCATTACAACAGTATCATGTGATAGGGCTAAGGAGCTATTTTATCTAAGGCTTAGATGCCATGTTGGTAATGAACTGCATTCGATAATGGCAAGTGAAAGCATTGGATATAGAGGGGACAACCACATCTATCCCACTGCACACAAACTGTATGTTCCACACTTAATTTCTCAGTTTAAAAAAAACACAAAGTATTTTTGTAAGAAGCAATGCTCGGTCTGGAAAAAGCACCTGTTCCAGAGCATGAACCACAAGAAGCAGTCAGATATTGCATGCACAATTAAGGGAAAACATTTAAATGCATCCTCAGCTGTCAGCAGGGACACATGACCGTGGTGGGGCATCAGAGCAAGTTCCAAGCCACCAACCAACCACATGGCCAACAGGAGATCTCCTGGGAAGGGGACATACACTCCGAGTCCCGGGACACTAACTAGATCTGCAAAACCAGGACTAAAACACCAAAGAAAACCATAATCACACTCTTAACTGTCTCCTCATAATCTGCCAGTGCGCACACGTTTCCCTGATTTGAATCTCTAAATGAGGTGGGGTTATCCTTGGCACGACATCCCTTCTTCTTCACACAGGTGTTCTGCTAGGCATCTGGTCTCCTCCTCATGGCAACACTTCCCCTGACATCAGCAGGCACTCAACCCAAAAGGTTACTCTGCAACGTGGTGAGCAGGAGTAACGGCTCTGCCTCCTCAGCCTGAGGCACAGCTTCCACCCTGCTTCACCTACCGAGGTCCTCGGGTGTTAGGCTGTCCCTCTTCCCAGTCTCTAAAGGGCTTCTGGAGTCGGTAGCTTCACCATCAGCTCAGCAAAAGCATGGCCTGAGCAGGTCCAGCAGTGCAACCACGGGAAGCTCTGTCTGAAGCTTCTGGTTCTCACCAGGCTTGGGCACGTGGGCAGAGATGGTTTAGGTGCAGCTTCTCCCTAACTCGGGTATTGGAAGCGTTTCCCAGTGACACCAGAGGTGCCCGAGTACTGTGCAATACCTGACTCTGGAGCTGGCAAGCAAGCAACAGCTTCTCTGTTTGTGAAATGTGATTTAAAGTCTTTTCAAGCCAGTGCCTGCCTTGAAGAGTTCTGCAGAAGTCACTCCTCCATTCCTTCTCAATTTCTGACAGGAAAACACGAGCGATTACATCAGCAAGAAAGGAATATCTACCACCTGCTACCAAAAGCTTCACCCAAAACCAATGATTTATTTTTTTTTCCCTTTTTCTTCCTCCTAATTCAGTTGGGTTTGGATGAAACCCTTAACCTTTACCATCAGCTGTTCACCAAGCAGAAGGCAGTGCTCCAGCAAGCAAGGACATGCAGAAAAACACCCGCTCGTGTAGCAGGAGGCAGCCAAGTCCTTGCACTTACCCATCGGGACCACGGAGCACGAATGGGATCGACCCTCTCTCCTCCCCCCAAATTCCTTTTTGGAAAAGGATGGACCCGTTTCCAGTAGCTCATAAATCAGCCCGTGAAAGCGTCACGATGACAGCTTTCAGATGACTGTAATGGAGGTAGGGTTTTGTTTCTTCTCAAGTATTTGTACTTGAGTGTTGTGCCAAAGCCAAGAAGCACATCTGGTATCAACTTGTGACCTTAGCGTAGCTTAAAATTTCCACTTCTTCAGACACAAACAAAGGAAGCAGCACTCTTGTCAACTACTACTGCCCGACACATTTACGGTGGTACTTCGTATTCTCAGGGTTTACAGCCTCTCCTCACCTTGCTGAGAAAGAGATGTAACTCAACAACAGTTTGAAAGGCTGAAAGAGGAGAAAACCAACCACTGGTTTTCATTAACACTAACACATCTGTCGATGCCAGTAAGTGTAAAATACAAATAAATGCAACTTACTCTTATTTGGGGGGCTCTTTTCACGTTGCTGGAGTTGCGTGAAAGAGAACCAGACCAAGTATTACTCAGCTGCAGGGAAACAAGGGCCAGACTCTG
Source organism: Actenoides lindsayi (assembly GCA_025331215.1). NCBI lineage: Eukaryota > Metazoa > Chordata > Aves > Coraciiformes > Alcedinidae > Actenoides > Actenoides lindsayi. The sequence goes on along the minus strand of WTSP01024426.1, from coordinate 4,657 downwards.
ATCCAGTTTACAGGGGTGACAAACCCCAGTAATTCCAGCACAGATTGGACGTCGACATTAATGCTAATCTTATTTTTTTGATGTCTAGGCAAAATTCCATTTGTTTAAACAAATGTTGCTTTAATTACACTGCTACTTACTGCCCTTTTTTTGGAAGAGGATGTAGGAAGAATTAATCATTAGTACATTTGTAGCTCATATTACTAAGCTCAGAGCCTAGCCTTGCAACACCGAATGAGCTTTAAATTATCACATCTTCACACTTTTATTTCAGACTTTAGTAAGTCATCGCTGGGGCAGAACTAAGATATTCAGGGAGATGGTGCCCAACAACAGCTTCAAAATCTTGTCTGTGACTACCGAGAACATACGAGTTACTTTTTCAGGCCAGCCTTCCCAGATTTCAGGAAAGAAGCAGCCAAGCTATGTGAAGAATTATCAACGAGCACTCAGACTGCAGGAAGAAATATCAAAAGGCAGCTAACAGCTACCATTTACCTATTAGCAATTCAAAAGGGCTTGTCTGGAAGATCTTTCCAAGCGACAGCTGCTGCTGCCGCATGTGCACTGCTGCTCCTGACAAGCATCATCTGCTCAAAGTGTCCAAGGGGGTAGATATTGCCTCGCCCCACACCAGAGCAGCAACCCGGCACCGGGGATGCCATGGGGGATGCGTGCCTGCCTTGGCCACTCCAAATCCCTGCCTGGTCCATCCGTACAAATCCCTCTTTGTCTGTGGTTTGAGCTGTGAGCCAAGTGGCTGAAGAGCAGGTATGTTTTTACCCTGCCATTGGCCTTCCCTGGGGGCTGGCAACCTCCAGGATGTCACTGTTGGAGCTTCCCCAGGGCTCTTCAGAGCAGTGCTACTCCATAAATATTTCTGGTTTTCAACACTGGAAAGCACCCAAACGGGAGCCATGGCTGCTCATGGCTAGAATTCCAGCTACATGGATAAAACTTATGTTTTCTGGACAGAAACTGGAAACCCACACTACTTGTTCATAACCCTTTAAAGCTGGGACAGGTGGTGCTAACTCCTTTTAAGAACATAATTCAGCGGATCACCCCTGAATAAAAAGAGAGACCTCTACCCTATTAATTTGCATCTGTGAGTATTCTCCAAAAGTCCTCAAATTATTTACAGCAGGAGGGCACCCAGTGGCTATTTAACCCTCGTTAAGTGGTCAGTAAGAAAAGCCAAATGCTGAGACATCCTAACAAGGGTCTCCTAGTTTCAATTACTCCTCAAAACGTAAAACTTTCACAGATTTCTTGTAACGCCAGTTGGGCTTGTGTAGATTGATAGCTCATTAGCAGCCTCGTTATTACCACTAACTTTTTAGACTTAAGTTTTGTTTGTGTGTCTTCCGAACGGCTCAGTCTTCTAAGGGATCTGATGGCAGACCATCGGGGAGTTACAAGGGGCACAGGAACCGAGGGTCTAATCCTGCACTGGCAGCTGAGGGCTGTGAGCTGGAAGAGCTTCACCTCTTTGTAGCACTGAGTAAAATCTGATCTGAGTTCCACGGAGTAGGGAAGGGAACAACTGCTCCGAGAGCTTACCGTTGGGTCGGACAGGAGGGCTGCGGACCAAAGGGCTGGTGGATAAACTGGTGAGTACCATGGCTGCTGTTACTTTATCCATGTCCAGTTCTTCTGAAGATTTTCTGAAACACAGTGAACGGGAGGCAGGAAACACATTAACAAATACTGAACTTTTTTTAGTATTTCTTTGGGGTTTTTTTTAATACCAGCACAGCACGGTAACGGACGCAAGCCGCCGAGCAGAGCTCTCTGAGCTTTTGTCCTCTGGCAACCTGAGCCTAACAAGTGGCTCCTTCAAGCAAATCAGTTTAGTGCAAATAGGAAAAGCAGTGGGAAAAGAGAACACGTCCTTGTATCAAATTGGCAGGATTCATACTCCAGAAATTGGCAGGATTCACACTCCAAAAGAAATCCAGGACTCCCTAAGTTTGACCCTGTTACTCTCTTTTTCAGAATTTCAGCTACTCGTACCCTTAGAGACAAGCGTGTGCTTTGGGGGTTTGTTTTTCTTGGAGGAAGACACAGAGATGTAAAACCAGTTAAGGTTTCCAGTAACATTAACAACACACACCACTCTCTGAACGATGAGGAAGAACTACGAATGGGAGCTGAGGGATGTGATTTTTTTTTCCTCTATTCCTTCTGCTTAAACACTATTAACCTTCCTGTACCCTCTCAGAAAGACTGATCCCGAGTTTCTCCTTCTCAGATTATAAACCAATTACTTCACATCAGTAGCAAATTGGCAGAAACCCAGCGCTGGGGAAGAGGTAAGATTTGTTTGCAGGTGTGATGCGTGCCCAAGCTGGCAGGAGGGCACAGCAGGAAGACAGGGACCCGCTGCTGCCCCAACTCGGTCGTGCTGGGAACCAGCACTAAGTCAGAGGAGAGGGCACGGGGAAGGGGTAATAAGGGAGAGGAGGGCAGCCAGCTTTCCAGGGGAGGGAGGAGAGGACTTGGACAACAATGGATGCCAGGAGAAACCAGGCTTCGCTGACCCATCGCTCAAGGAGTCACGGATTTGTTTTTAGACAACGCAGGATTTTCTTTGTCTCTAAAAATGTCTATATTATCACCTTTTTTTTTTTTTTTTGGTCTTCCTGACAAAGTACAATTCCTGAAGAGCAAACGTATCAAAATAAACTACTAAACCCACCAAGTCTAGCAGAATTTTGCTTTTCATTCTTGTGGGACAGTGGAATCAAAGCAGAAAGCTTCTTGTAAATGCTTTCAAACATACAACTGCTCATTGAAGACCATCTTCTCATCAACCTGAGTTTGTTCCTGCAAGAGGGCACTTTCCCCCACCTCTTCTGCCCTGTTGGGTTTTAGAGTGTCCCCTGTGTCTTGCCAGGAGCTCTATCTAACTAACCAGGTGGAGTCTTTGCTTGAAGCCCACTATGAGAAGTCTTCAGCTGCCTGATGTTCCCCAGGAACTGTCGATCGCTAAGTCACCAAGAGGGATGGGACATGCTGGTTGCAGTCCCCTGTCTAGAATCCCATTTCACCATCACGTGGAAGGCTCATTAACTGGAAACCACGCTGCAGTCAAAGCCTCTCAATATTTCAGTAAGCAAAGCTCAAACTTGTCCACGACAGAGTTCACAGCTGCTCTCTGTCTGATTCAAGGACCCACGCAGACGCCGATGAACGCTCTCTCATGTTGCACAACAGGCTCAGCTCTCGTCGCTGCCTTCTGCAACACATCAGCACCTGGAAACAGAAATGCTGATGATGGTTCCTGCTGCACCCCGACCACCGTCAAAGGAACCCTCCATTCCTTCCGGCAAGGCTTTTGCGAAGAGCACAGCAGCCACGCGGTCATCATCGAGTACTGGCAAGGTCTTCAGCGTCTGCTCTCACCAGCCAGTACCTGGATCTGCCACCCATTAGGTCCTCCTGCCTGCAGAGGAGTCCTGCACTCAGAACGCCCAGTTCCTCTGGGCTCAGAAGACCTTCCCTACGTTTTCTGGAGCCCAGCCCTGCCAGATGACTTTCCAGTTGCCTAATATCCAAGCATGAACATCCACCCTCCGAGAACAACTCAGCCGCTCCGTAGTCTCCTGCAAGACTACACTGACTGTCCCGACTCCCTTCTCCAGCTGTGGACGGAACGCTACCACATTTGCTCTTCTACAGCGTATGAGGACAAAGCCACCAGGCGTTGCTGCGGCGCTGGAGAAGCTGATCTCTAGTGTTTACACCCAGCCTCCCAACGAGGCTCTTCCTGCGTGTGGCAACGGGAGTAACACGCTCCTTCCAGGCCCCTGCAGAGCTGCAAAACCACACTCCAGCAGCTCCCGCGAGCGTCTGCCAAGTTGGTGTCAAGATGTCAAGAGTCTAGATCCAGGGCTAAGTCCTCCAAAGAGTTTATCATTTTAAACTTCTAGCTCTTCCGTATTGATTGTCGGGGTGGTTTTTTCCCTCTCTACAATGACTCAGACTGCTGCTCAAAAAAAACCTCACCTTTGCTCCAAATGATTTTGTCAATAATACCCCAGCACTGTCAGCGTTGGCATCCATGCCTCAGGTGAAAGCTTTCACAGGTAGGCAAAGGAGAGCAACAGTCGTGAGAATCCCTGCCATTTCCAGCCATGCCAAACCACACTCCTGCAGTTACTGGGATGCTTTTTTCCACCCCATCCAATTTAACAGGTTTTCATATACGGAAAGCCCAGGTAAGTAAAACTTTGGACTTTTCCCTTGGCCCACGGTCATTATTACTACTTAGCACTCCTCAGCAGCACGAGGCAAACAAGGAAGCCTGCGCTTCCCAGCCCCAGGGATTTCAGCAGCTACAAGTGCCACAAGCGCTGGCTTATGTGACTCTGCTGCCAAACACGGCTTTACAGTTTGCCTCGTAAATGTAAATGGATTTCACATCTCGCTCAGCCAGCACCGCTGCGGCAACAGCAGCCTGGGAGAGGGAGGCAAAGCAGAAAAGGGAAGACAGGAACCACTTGAACCGTCTGCATTTAGGCAGCATCGCATGCGAGTCGATGCCCTAAGACACCCCCCCCCCGCCCCCCCCCCCACCCCCCGCCCCTCCCGCGCAGTGAGCTGAGCCCAACGACCACCAACGACACGAGCCAGCGGAGAGTGTGGGAAATGG